>OX463851.1:15970869-16075712 GCA_949825065.1 Odontocerum albicorne | reverse complement strand
TTAAAGTACTTGAATAAAATTAGTAGGAACGTATAAAAATCCTCGTGAAACTCAATGTTTGATGTACTAAAATCTTCATACGGCAGCGAAATACTTTTTATCGTTTTTTAAAGCTTTATCATCGTCAATCAAATTTGCTACAGAAAACGAGTAAAGTGCTTCTTTATAAAGATAAAATTATTAATTAAAGAATTCGTTTGGAATAAGATCCAAGAGTAAGATGAAAACTGTTTTGCTTATGTACAGATAATCTCCGTAGCCATTTGGTAGAACACTTAACTTCCAGCCTGAGGTTTTCAAGTTTCATTCTCAAAGAAAACAGGAAACGGATACCAGTCATGTTTTTGAATAAAAATATTTTAACGCCTTTCTCGTCTCTTGTAATATTCCCGCTGTATTTTAATGTACCACAAAATGTGAAACAGCAAATTCACTATCCATCCCAACAATACTATCGCGAATTGTGCATTTGATGTTTGGGCAGACATCGAGAATAAGTGGGCATATTTGTGTTCTCAAAGCAATAAGGTGTCCAAGTTTAGTCTTTACGGTACAAAATGTTCTACGAAAACAGTTTTTTTAGCAGCCTTCTTGCAGTCCTTTAAGTGGCAAATAAATACTGTTTGTCTGAATGTAATTTCCAATATATTTTAATTTCAAGATATATGTACTCAAATGTTGCATTATTCACACTGAAATAAATATCTCATTGTAAGCAAATGAGTTTAATCCCACTACAAACACTTAAATGGTAATCTTTAGCAGTAATCAGTAATTTATCCTCAGTGAGATACAGGCAAAAAACCTAGTTTACTGGGGGGCATGACAAATGAAAGGCAACAAACCCAGATCCATTAAAATTGTACGTCGCAAATTATGTATATTTCTTGTCATGTGTGTGTGTAATAAACAAAATTAGAGGTTCGACAAAATTCATTTTAAATTGTAAGTTAAAATTACGGAATATCATTAAGATAAATTATCATATCACGGTCATAAATGTGCAAAACCGAGTATATCTAGCTAGTAAAATGTTTATATTCAGTGTTACATAAAATGATTTGATATATTCTTTTATCTTCACGAACTGATAACTTAAATATCTCAAAACAGGGAAAATGTTGGATCGGTTATTTGCATTTCATAATTAGTCTCAATTTTTAAAACAGTCCAAACCTTATTTAATGTCGTTTGCATGTCGTTAAACCTTCCATTTATATAACATCCATTTACTGTTTATGGGCCTTTTGTTCCTTTTGAATAATACTCAGTAAGTTTATACATCGAACTATTGTGCAGTTTTCCAACTATACTTTGTCTAATAATTTAACAACTTCTTAAACTGTAAATACCTAATATATGAAAAAAATTAAACAATGTTTGTTTCAGGTGCTGAATGTCAAAACGAGGGCCGAGAGTGCATCATGGTGACCAGCGGTGCCGTGGCTTTCGGCAAACAAAAACTATCCCAAGAGCTGCTTATGTCCATGTCCATGAGGGAGACACTAACGCCAAAAGACCATAGTCGTGAAGTAAGTATTATTTAATTTTATTAATTTTCGACGAACACAGCCATTGAATTATATATAAAGCGTGAATTTAATAATTTGTATATACTCACATAGATAAAAAAAATATATATAAAGGTTGATTTTAAAACTTTCACGGTGAGATGTAAATATTTGGCCATATTTGATCGAACATGAGGTGTAAATATTTGGCCATATTTGATCGAACCTGGTGAAAAGCAACACAAGGGCACGTTAGACCTGCAATTTTAGTTTTGAGACTGAAGCAACAAAGTTTTCAACATAATGAGTGTACTACCAAAAATGGAACTCGGCAAAAATAATTACTAACACACATTAAAACAGGAGACAATTTGCATCGGATTTGTGGCATGGAAGGATACTACGATCGTGCCAGGAATCACTATTTGTGCCTAGAATTAATTCAAAATTCAGCCAGAGAAGCTTTACGTGCTTGGCGCCCAAACTTTTTAATGAACTTCCTGAAGAAGTAAGGAAGGAGAAAAGCCTAAAAGTATTAAAAAAAAGCAAAAAATCTGACTGAGAAATTAAAAAGGTTTTAGAATGAATTGTTTTTGTTATTTTCTGATGTTGCTCAATTTTCACTAATTTTGTTGTGATTTGTCGGAAGATGGGAGAGAGTTACGTGCGTTTTTTTTTACTTTTTTTCTTTTGAATATTTTCATGTTTATATTAAGTATGTTGCATGGTGTATATAAATCAATGAATGGATGAGTATGAGAATGAATTGGAACATTTTTTGTTATGTTTTTCAGATCATGACTTTTTTGTTTGGTGGCTACGTTGATTTAGTCACTTGAGCGAGATATTGCACACAGTTTTTTATGACTTTAACAATCATAATGGAGAGGGCGATCAGTTATAAGAAAGTAGCAAAAAATTAAGAGATGTAAAATTTGGTATACATATATCGATATACATATATATGCACCTATGTGCATATATATGTATATCGATGTATGTGCATGTATATTTGTGTAGGTGTATGTATATTTATTTATATGTACGAGTATGTATATTTATATAATATATATAAAGATCTTATGAACTTGAAACAAAAATCTTAATAAATCAAAGCATTTTTGTTGGTCTCATTGTTGAATTATTATTTTTATCATTCTTTTGGGCATGTTAATTCCTTGAGTTGCTAATATTTGGGATTGGAAAAAAATTGTTTTTTTTTGTCAACATGAAGTTTTGAGAATATGACATCAATAAATATAATTATTACCGCCCATCACTTTGGTTCCTAAAAGATAAAAATCGATAGTTTATTATACTGGAAGAGAGTCGGAATGAATAACCATCGACTTGTAATTCTTGTACTCTAAAAATTATTTATTGCGCAACTGTGAATTGATTTTTATTTATTTAATGGGATAATTTAAAATACGTATTTAAAGTGTGTTTATTAATATTTTGTCAGATTTGATTTGATGTACATATGTTCCAAATGTTAAGTGATTCGATTAAATTGTGCTGATTTTGCTGGCAGTTATCAAATCTCATGAGCGTATGCTGTTCGAATTATTGTACGTGTAAATTCCCAGAGGGTGAGAAGACTTATATAGGTTTTTATCTTGTGTAGAAATATGTGAAGAATTAGAAAAAAATTAAATATAATCGATTATAAATCTAAGACAATTAATTTGGTAACCGAAAAAATTATCGTTACAAACTCAACAAAGTATGGTACATCAAATTAATACCAGAACAATTCACAGCAGATTGTTGAGTTTTGATATATGTTTAATGTACTCTTACGTTCATTATAGTTTATTATTTGTTAAATAACATATTAATTTTATAGTGTATGAAAGTCTTAAAATTTGTATTTTATGGTCATCTCACAATCATGTTCGAATAATTTGACCTTCTTTATCACTGTAAAGATGGTGTCAAATCCCTTTCAAGCCTCCAAGAAAATAAAAAATCTTATTTATAATTAATTCTTCAAGTGATAAAAGCAATATAAATTTAAACAAAAAAACTCATCATTATTTTACTAAACGCTATTAATTGGTTTTTTAAAACATAACTTAACAAAATTGTTTGATATCTATCTACATATACACCTTAATTAATCGAAAAAGAGCTTAAAATAAATAGTATTGTTTTTTCATTACAATACGTATCTTCAATAAGTGTTTTCAAGTTAAAATATTTATTAAATTACTCGATTACCTTACATTTTTTTCAAAATGATATCGTTTATTCGTCAAGTGTCTTTAAAATATTTTTGATGTGTCAAGTGATTTCTAAGAAAACATTAATGTTTCAATTAAATATAAAGCGATGGTGAGTTAATTTCTTTGCAATAATTCAACAAAAAGTTATAAAATCAAGTGTGTTTCATGAGAATACGTACAAAATATTGTTTACTTTATCAGTACAAGGTAAACAAAAATACCTTTTTCAGTAATTAATGAAAACGAAATTCTTTCAAAAAACAAAATCATTTTCATAAGACTGCACGAGTAGTTAGTTAGTACATGGGAATTGTGGGTAAATTGAGGTAGAATCGGTTTTTTTATATAAGCCAAGATAATAGAGTTAAAAGTATTTTTTCTTTCGTGATTCCTTCTAAATGTGCTATAACTAATCCACCACTCTATATCATTGGCGATCATTCTAAAGAAGATGTATGGAATTTCGTCGATGGTACGGGATAGCTCCTGAACTGTATAAATATGTTACTTGTCTATTCTCGGATACTGCATAAACAATTCAGACGTCTTTTTCTCATCCATTCTCGATTTTGCTTATGTTTATGAGCCGTTCTAAAGCTAAAAATTCAAATACAAAACACAGACTTACACAGTCATCGTATGTGGTTACGAAATATGGGCAATTCCGCTAAAAATTGCAGAACTCTCGAATAGATTTGAAAATAAAATTCTTTGAAATATCTACAGAGCAGTCAGTGAAGAGGGAGTCTGGTAAATGGGATATAAAGAGGAAATATATGATATTTATGGCGAGTGCATACTCTCTATACTTATTAAGCTCCAGAGACTTACTGGACAGGTCACATCCAAAGATTGTAGTAGGGGCATATTGCAAAAAGCACCCTATATGGAAACCCAGGTGGAAAACGAAATATCTACTAGTCTAACATAGGTTGCTAACGCAAGGATGCCGGGGAGTCTCTTCGTGCGGAGAACTAGGATGTGGTCACACAAGACCACCGGCACTTTGCACTTGAGGAGAATTAAGAAATCTAAAGACTGTCTGACTTAGACTCTCGGAGACGATGAAGAAAGTTGTATCTCACATAGTTCAATATACACGCAACTGCAGTTAGCAAGTCGGGGGATCATTTATGTGTACCAAAATCGATATACAGAAAAATCAGAACTTAAATGCTTAATTTTTGGTGTGTCGCTTCCTTAACCGTAATTGTCGATTACACATAAATTGATAATATGAGATAATACATATAACAAACTTTAAATATATTTCGATATACTGAATTGTTTATTTCAAGACTAAAGAGAAGAAACAATAACTAAAGATGCCGTTGATTTTCATTTCATAGTCCTTCACTTTTAAGGAAAATGAAATAAAGTCCTACATCCTTTTTATTTGTTACAGTTGTTAAGCAATACAATGGCCTTGTTTAACTATGGGGGAAAATGTTTCCAATAATTATAAAATATTTTTATTTATTCCAAATATAAAGGTATTCTCGTTTAAATACAAAAATATTTCATTGTCGTATACCATAAGTACAATATTTTTTCCTTCATACTTGGAATTCTATCACTGTAAATACAAAGTATTTATTATGTATGTAATCATTGGAAATAGTTTTTGGGTATATCATATATTGGAATATGACTGGTGTATGATATATAAGGGTACTAGATATAAATCAATCCAACAAACTATCTCTTTGGAACCATTGTTTAATAATATAATAAGACTGAACAAGATGAAAGTATCCGCCATGTGTCATTTGCAGACGGTCCACTACGAGATGGCAAGTCATCTTTACAAAATGGGTATTATGAAGAATCCCGGCTGCGAGTGGGGTTTGGATGATGAAACTATAGACAATTTTTATCATTTGTCCTTTGCGAAACAGATTTGATAACTAGAAGCCGAATCTTTGCCGCGTCTAATGAATGTTGCGTTTTTTCTTCTTCGTGGAACTTTTCCAATTATAGATCGATTGTTATTTTTTTAAATCAGCTGTAACTTTAAATTATCTAGAATTGTCATTTGTATTTTTCAACGTTTTATTATATTGGCTTATATAATTACATAATGACTTTAATTTGATGGCACACATCAAACTTGTTTGGCTGGATTGCCCATTAAAAAACAACCACGTTTCTAAGCTTCTAATGCAGTTTAATAAAGTAATTGTATGGTGAAACTGTTGTCACCAATCAAATAAAAAAATGAAAATCTATCAAAGCGTTTAAATTTTATTTAACTAAAAAAAATTCGTCATGGGCATTAATTGGCGTATTTATTAATTTATTTTCTATATCGAAAGTTCAAAATATCTTATGACAAAACAATAATATCAAGTTTTATGTATTTCATATAACACTGCATTAGAAAAAAAGCTTAAAATCTTAAACACTATCGTATCTCAACTCAAACTTTGTATATTATTTATTAGCTAGTTTTCCAGAAATTCTAACTTTTCCGGTAAAATACCAATTTTAGTGGTTTAAAATGTATGTTTATTTAGGATTTCCTTCTTTGTATTTTCCGACATCTATGAGTATTTAAATAAACCTGTTTTGCAACATTGCGTATTAGTTATTATTTATAAATAAAGATAAACAGTTAACAAGTAACATGACTTCAAATAAACAAATGTTATATCTAGTACCGTAACTATTAAACATATTTGATAGTGAAGCTATTCCTTTAAATGGATATTTTATTTGGACACTATCAACAGAATATATTGTACGAGTATATTAAATATAATATTATAGTTTGTAAATTTAAAAACATTAACATTTGAAATTCTGTAAACATAGATTTTCTAAAGTAGTCATTAATTAACAATTGACAACTTCCATTGCCTAGTTGACAAGACGCTTAACTTTTACTGAGGGTTTCGGTAGCGACAGGAAACAAAGTAAATTGAGTACTTAATGTATAATACAACAATCGCGCTATATCAAAAGCAGCTAAAATGACAATGCCTAAAGTGTGCGAGTATCCACCTTAACGTTTGGAAGGAACCTGGACTTGAGAGAATAAGGATAAAAATAATATTAATGCTGTGGAATGCCAATGCATAATAGAAGGCGAAATGAAGATATCAGAAAAAATGCATTGACAAAATGGATATTTTGAGTAAAATAAAGAAAGGAGCTTTTAGATTATTTGACCATGTGAAGAGAATGAAGTATACAAGTTAGAAGTGCAAGATAGGCGTAGAAAAGATAGATCGAGGAAAACATGGCTGGATCAAGTGGAAAAAAAGAATAATAGAAGATTGTACATGACGATATGTATGAATATGAAAGAGGATAAAGCTGTACGCTTATATAGAAAAGTTTGGAAATCTGTACTCTCTACCTACCCCGCAAAAGTCACAGCGTGATAATATGTACATATGTAAAACAATGTTTCCTTTAACCTGTATGCATCATCAATTCAGTCAGATTTGTTCAATTGTTACCATACAAATGAATGAATTATGAAATCTTTTTTGGACATGAAGCACAATATTTATTTAACATATGATATATTGTACATAATTATAACTTATATAAGATAAACATAAATATATTAACATATGATATAACATCGTTAAAAGCTTTTATGTATTTGAGTGTAAAACATGCGTCTTACTAACCAGGCGTCTTACCAACCAGGCATCATACTAACCGATGTATTCAAAGATCGCTCAAAAGTATAATTTAAGCTGCTACTACATGATCACATAAGAGTACGAATTCTTAAAATTTGGCAAATCCCTCATATTTTTTTCTAATTTATTATTTTTCTTAGTTTGGGATTGATGTATAAAATTTAAGCTGTCTAAAAATGCTTGTACTTTATTGGTTCTGAATTCAACAGTTTAGTCAAACAATTTCCTAACATGTTCATATTTAAAAAAAAACTAAAATAACTCATTAATTGGTAAACAGATAATAACACCTCCAGAATGACAAGGAACGGTAAAGAGAACAAACAAAGTTTCTATTATAGACATTATTTTTTTCTCTAGCTTTTGTGGATAGTACTCGTATTAAGTTTGGTATTATCCATAGGCAGCGTCCCCTCGAATGGGTTGTGTGTTCGCTTACGAAGTTCTCTCTCTTGAAAATTTCCTGATTGACGGAAAAAAATCTGAACTCACTCTCAACCGCGCTATGGGGTTCAATCCATTCAAAGATCTTCTTAATTTCCAGATTACTCGGTGCGGCTGTGGAACAAACTTCCAAGAGCTGTCAAATGTGCACCGTCATTAATCACGTTCAAGAGAAATTTGAAAAAATATCACCGTACCCTTTCATTTTCATTTCTCTTTGTTTTCTTTACTTATCCTTGAACGAAATCCTTTTCTTTAGTCTTATCACTGTTGTTTAAAAAATTGTTGGTTTTTTTAAATTGAAATTAAAATTTAATTTTTTATTCAAATCTGTTATGAATTAAAATAACTTTACGTATACAAAAGATATTGCTGTATAACAATAAACCCGCCAGATGTGTCATGTATAGCCATGTACACAAAAGATATTGCTGTATTACAATAAACCCGCCAGATGTATCATGTATAACCATGTACACAAAAGATATTGCTGTATAACAATAAACCCGCCAGATGTGTCATGTATAACCATGTACACAAAAGATATTGCTGTATTACAATAAACCCGCCAGATGTATCATGTATAACCATGTACACAAAAGATATTGCTGTATAAAAATAAACCCGCCAGATGTATCATGTATAACCATGTACATAAAAGATATTGCTGTATAACAATAAACCTGCCAGATGTATCATGTATAACCATGTACGCAAAAGAATAAAAATAAATAAATTAAAGAATAATTATGGTACGAAAAAAAGTATGGCATTTTGGCATCTAATTTTAAGTTTATAATTCGATTTAAATGTGATAAAAAATGTGTGATTTCTGAGAGCCTTAACTATACAGCGTTGTAGCTAATTGTTTGTTTGGAATATATGGATATTTTCCCAAGTTAATAACAGTCAAATACTTGGAATCTTGGAAATGACAAACAACAATTAAGTGAAACAAACTCCCTCTACATTGCTTTCGTAGCCTGAAGCAGCATAACATATATACCCCGAAGCGTCTTGCAGGGATGCACTTGCCAAGTAATTTACGATGCCTGGGCTGCTTCTGATGAAACCGCCACTCGTAAATCACTCGAGTGCTCGCAGCAGTCACTCTCTGCTCTCACTTGCACAAGTATTGTGCTGGTTTGAAATTAATTTGCCATAAGAAGTTATAAGACAACCGATATTTAGAAAACTGTTAAAATGCTCCATACAGCGAAAATAAAGAGAGCACAATGACCCTGATATTTTTTTACAACAGTTTTTTTTGTTGTCAATCGGTAAAACCCTGAAAGAAAATTTATACCAAAGCAATGAATCAGCTTAACTTTATCTAAATCAGTAATGTATCAACAAATTTCACATATTCTTGATAAAAAACATTTATCATATATGTTACATATGATATGTTATAATTACTCAAACAAAATTATTTAAACATGTCATTATATTTAGGGGCTATTTTTAATCTCTTCTCTTTTGTTTTTGTCACAATCATCCTTATATAGGCTGGATTGTCTTATGAAAAAATATTATATAATATTTAGTAATATTATAGTAATAATTTCATAGTGTTGATGTTGCGGCATTGATCAAAAATTGTTTTGATTTTTGCTGTGAATAAATTAATAAAAGTTAAATAACTTTCATATATTTGCTTCAACGAAAAACAAAAATTTGATCACCAAAATAAAATTTGGAGTACATGCAAATTTACTTATTTCATAATGTTTAAAATATTTCACGACGAAAAATGTGAAAGAAACAAACTTTTTTTAATATCCTCGCCAACGTTTCACCTCGAAGGACAGGCGGTATTTTAAAACTTTTACTCCCGTAACAGAAATTTTGCAAGCGTAATTTTGTATAGGGCACGATATAATTTTGGTGAGAATAACATTGTAACGTCAGCCGTAAAGTACCTTGACTAAGGGTCAGGCGAAGCAGACTAAAACAGTTATTACAACATCATGGGTATGGTTGGTTGGCCGCAGACAACGGCCTAGAATAGTCTTCTCTAAGAAATATCAGTTGGCGAACTTAATACTCGACAGAATGAATACTTGAATTGTTAAAACTTAACGGTATTCATAAGGAAAATACGTGAATTTTAATTCACATAATGGTTCAAGAACACCACCCTTGGAACTATGGATTTTTTTATTTTTTTTTATTTTTAAATGTTGATTCTGTATGTTTTTTTTTATTTATAGGGGCATTTAACAGCGCGTAGTGATAGGAAACAAATGTGGGATACTAAAACATATATGATTAAACCGGACAGTATCCAAATCTGCTAAGATGATAGTTCGCAACAGTATTCTAGTATCAACTTTGATGTATGGTAATAAAACGTGGGTGTGAAAAAGACTGAAAGGTGCGGAATTAATTCTGTAGAAATGCGTGCACTGTGCACGGGGTGTATTTTTGTCAGTGCACTAAAAATATTGCAATTTACAACAGAATACGAAATAAAATAATTAGGAATGAATGTGAACTTAAGTCCTTAGTATATGTATTAAGAAATGTGGAGAACAAGAGCACGTAGAACGAATGAATGAAGAAAGACAAATAACAAGCATACAGTAGTGATGTGAGGGGACAATTTGAGTGGAAGGCGTCGTAGTCGAATACCACGGAAAGTATAGTTATAACGAGTGAATAATATGTTAAAAGAAGGAAACGTTAATAGTCAGAGAAATATTTTTTTAGAAAAAAGACCTGTCGGGGTAGGCTGAGAAGCAATATGTCTTCTCAGCCTACTCCGACAGGAAAATGTATGTAAAGTATGTATTTAAAAATGTTTCCAGGCGACACTTTAAAAAATGTGTAACTTGGAAAACAGCTTGAAAACGTTTTATTACATGCGTGTCGTCTAAACGTGATTGTTTTAATAAAATAGGCACAATTAGCGCACAAAAACAGCTTGAATTTGTTTAGTACATACAAAACGCCAAAATGTGTTTTTTTTATATAAAATTGTTACTATTTGTGCACTTCGTTATGGCGTGTTCCATTGGAAATTTCTTCCAGCTCTGATACACATATAAACAAAATAATGTAATTTTTTAAAGTAAATAGTGACATCTAATAGGAATATAAAATTAGCGCCACCCTATAGAAGAAAAATCTAAATTTAATAAAGGAAACGTATAATAAATAAAAATCAGCGTTGTAACTAGATTATTGATATTTTATAAAAAAAATGTGCGATATTATTAGATGCCACAGATGAATTAAGACATATTTTTAGAAGTAGCAAAATAATACATAATAGTGTGTTGATAAAAGAACGATTAACGGTTCTGGAAGTGCGTGCACTGAGAAAACATTGTAGAGTATCAGTTTTTGAAAGAAGCAGAATAAAGACTTAATAAATTAATACATTGATAAAATTGATGTTTTAAGTAAGATAAAGAAAGGAGCGTTGAGATGGTTTTGTCATGTGGGAAGAATAAATGACGAAAGAATGACTAACCGAGTGATAAGTTAGAAGTACAAGATTTGCATAGAAAAGGTAGGCCCAGGAAATGTGGATAGCTCAAGTGAACCAGATTTTGAAAGGAAGTACATGTGTATTACACATGAATAATAGAATATTGTACTCGATGAGATGTACTCGTATTAATAATAATAGAATATTGTACTCGATGAGACGGCTTAATTTGTGTCCTGGGATAGAAAAATACGGAGAAGGGCTCCTATGCCTGCCCCGCAATAGACATGGCGTGACGTGAAGATATGATTTTATGCCACAAATACAATCAGAATTTTTTTTGCCCTATTTCAGCTATTTTTGTAAAAATGGAACGATTACAGCTTAAGATGTAATTTTTATATGGATCGTAAGGTTTAAAGTTTATTAATTACAAAATAAATATATAACTTCTTTTTTCAAATTCAAGACATGCAAAATTTAATAGTAATACATTTAAAAATATTAATAGTTATGTATTTATAAAAGTGCATAAAAAATAATCAAAGAAAATATTGAACAAAAAGATTTTTTTAAAAGTTTGTTATTTTTATATTTCAAATTATTAATTTTAATAAATAACTGTATCATTATATTATATTAACCTTGTTATATAGCACAATAAGACAAGCGATCTACTCGTACCAGCCAGATCACAGAGGTCTAATAATGTAGGCAAAAGTGCCTCTGTGATTTGAAATCCTAACTGGGTCATATGTTGACTTAATTAGCGGCAGTGGTTTAGCGGCGATTCTTGAGCAGTCTCAGTCATAGGAAGAGGTGGATCAATGTTCTTAGGTCTTATATTGATAAATTGTCATAATTAAATCTTCAATCGCTTGAAACTCGTAAATGTACCATTGATTTAACGTTACTCTCTTGAGGTGCATGACCGCGCGGTAACGCACTAGACTTCCATGCGGAAGGTCGTCGGTTCGAGCCCTGTGCTATACCACTCCCCTTGAATGACACGGGCCTTTTTTCCACTTGGTATTCGGAGGAATAAAGATACCTATGACTACGGTCATACCTATTCTTTCAAAAAGATAGAAAAAACATGCCGGTATGTTCCGATCGTCTCACTTAGGTGTGCCATCGGATCCAGTACAACGGTGTAACCGGTGAGTTTGCTAGTGTGCAACGGCTCACTCACTTAAAAAACTCCACGGCACAGCTTCGCTTTCCAACTGAATTGACGTTGAAATGGCGAGGGGGAACGACGACTTTTTGATTGGTCATGTGGACTCACCTTCCACTCTGGAACGTATTTACATTAAGTGTTCCCTCGCTTTCTAAGAAGACCAGCATTTTTCAGCATACTCGTAGCTACGAGTACGTTTAGTCAACTACATTTGTTGTAATTGGTTTTATCAAACACTGTTTATTCCACTTTTTGTAACGATATACATTTATGTTCGTATAGCCACTCGCGTGATTTGACAACTAGAAGCAAAAATATATATTCTATTTTATTTCTCTGTTTTCTCAACATTTGAACTGTAATTTTATTTTTTTCATTACGCTAGCAGTGAATGTGGGGTTCTGTGTATTTATATTTTTAACATTTTTTGTATATATTTATTGAGTTTATAATTGTATTGACTGTTTATTTACTATCATTGTTTGTACCATATAATTAAGTGGGGGTACATCTCGATTGGGAGGATGTTATGAGAGGAGCCCAGAACTTTTGATAGATTTTCTCTTAAATGTGTTTTCTTTTCTATTGTCTTAAAATGTGTATAGTTTCACGCTATATTATATATGTATTGTACATACTCGTACTAGTTGTTATCAATAAGCTTTTATTTATTTTATTTACTAATAACGCAGGCTTTTATAACCCAATAGTAAAAATCTGTAGAGAGTACAATACGGTAAATGACTCTGATGTGGACATATTTGGTTCAACGATGTCAGGACTTGGTGACCGAATGGACGAAAGAATTAATTTTTTTCTTCATCTACATAAAATTATACAGATAGCATTTTTACTAACCTGCTAACATTACTAAACTGTGCAAAAGATGATGAATGGTTAATGGAATTTCAGTCATTGGTTTTGTTTAAAATTATCTGTTTTGTGTTTATTCGTTTATTAATATCCTATGTGTATAAGAAACAATTTGTACGCCAATGAATGTCATTCGAAATATTATCTTCTTCAATTTACTCGTCTGTCTTTTAAAGCTATCATATGTGTTAACACTTTTGAAATTCAATTTTCTTTACTTATGTTAAAACACAAAATAATTCTAATCCAATTGTGAGAACGATTGGTGAAGATGGCATTTGAAATATCTTCTTCGCATTGTGCCCTATCGCTCTATGAACGTTGATGACTGTGTTTTGCTATCATCGCTGTATTCACGGCTGATCTAAAGAAAAACCTTGTTGATTTTCCAAATCACTCTCAGATTATTTAACCATGAAGTTATCTACTCGTACATGTCAAATTCTCGTGTTGCTTATACTATATTTCGCTCTGCACGAGAAGGTGTTACATTTTATACTTTTAATATTACATTGCATATCCCAAAGAAAAAACAGAAATTAGCGAGATATCACTTGACGTGATTAAGTATTAAAATATTATTTTAATATTATTGAGTAAGTAAGATAAATACATGTATATATGCGAATTTTAAACAATATTTTAACGAAAAAAGCATTTATATTTTTCCTTAAACGCAAATTTGAATTACGAGTATAATACCATATACAGTGCGATAAAGTTATAAGATCCGTGATCGTTATCTCCAACTATAATATTTTTATTTACATTAATTTAAGTTGCTTCATTTATCTTATCTGTTTTATTTTTCGCTTGTATTTTCATTTATTGATAACCTTGATACATCATTTGTTATTATTTGGGACTTATCGTTATCCAACCAAAACATATCAGCCACAATTATAAAATTCCATATTCTTATCTATGTTTACTTCCTGACTACTAAATAAGGGTTGACTATACAAAACGTGATATTTGAATTTCGCTAGAACACTACATATATTTTTTTAAGAAATAATAACTTTTCCATTTAACTTAAATTCAAATAAATTAATTATTTTAATTTTTACTTTAGACTATACGAAGTGCGACCAAAATGTGAAAAATAATGGTAAATTTATATTCTCATTAGAAAAGAGGTCCCCTACTAAGCCAGCTTCACTGTCACTCATGCGAATGATCTTTCAGATCGAATTAGGGAAATAAGGGCATAAGAATACATTGGATTCGTTTTTTAGCAGACCCTTTTAAATTATTTTTTACCTCACGCGAGTAGAAAAGCGGTAGCTATTGTGTGTGGAATTCAAAAGAGAAATCTTCAAAAAAAGCATCCTTTTTTACTGAAAAATATTTTCCTAATCTAGAAAAGTGACCTGTGAGGATGTAGATTCATTTTCGCGGCTTTCGTGTTGGGTATATCTGGAGTTTCATAAACTTTGAGTAATGTTGTTTTTCATTTTAGGTAATCATTTTCTTTGAAAAGTTTATCCAATTAAAAAAACAAAATGGTTATTCGATTCTATATCTCCTTTTCCTTAAGAATTTAAATTTGAATAGAATAACAAATATTAATACAACTTACATAAATATTGATAGAAATGATATATAACCTCTACAGTAAAACTTTTTACCAAATAATATATTCAAAACCAATATTGTATTTCTTAACACACAGACTGAATACAATTTAATCACATGAATTTATTACCGTGTGATTAAAAAGCTTATAAATAATTAGATACATGTAAAAACTTTTATTCGCAAAGAAAAAAAATATGTAATGGTCATTATCAGGTATTGTACCTGAAGACAAGCGTTCTAACGCTAATTAACGAAAGTGTTCAAGGTGCAAGTTTACAATTTTGCGATAACCCTTAAATCCTCACTCAATCAAAAAATGATTTATGTTTCTCTATAAACCCAGATAAAACTATACATAACAAACTGATCACAAATGAAGGTAGACAAATATAATGAAGATAGATAAATCAAGCTGAAAAAAATAAGACAGGCAACCGCTGGTAAAAAAGTTATTTTTATTCAACCAGCTAGAAATTTCCAAGAGTTTTTATCAACCAGTCAAAATATGCCCTCAACGTTTTTCTCAACCAGGGTTAAATGACCTGAATGTTTTTCTCAACCAGTTAAAAATGGCCTCAATGTTTTTCTCAACCACGCTTAAATGACCTGAAGGTTTTTCTCAACCAGTTAAAAATGGCCTCAATGTTTTTCTCAACCAGGGTTAAATGACCTGAAATTTTTTCTCAACCAGTTAAAAATGGCCTCAATGTTTTTCTCAACCAGGGTTAAATGACCTGAATGTTTTTCTCAACCAGTTAAAAATGGCCTCAATGTTTTTCTCAACCACGCTTAAATGACCTGAAGGTTTTTCTCAATCAGGCAAAAATGGCCTCAATGTTTTTCTCAGCCAGGCTTAAATGACCTGAAGGGTTTTCTCGAGCAGTAAAAAAACAGGGTTTTTTCTCAACCAGCCATTGTACGTCATTATTATACCGTTTTAACCTCGATACCTACCGAAACGTCGAGAGTCTGAGAAAAAACTCGTTCATTTTTGACAATCCGGTTGTTCACTTACTTTCAGCCATCATTTCACCTGAATTTATTTAGTATCACAAATAATAAAAAACGCACTTAAGTAATATTGTATTGTATTACCCTTTCATTGTATACAATACAACTTTGCAGGATTTTTGCCACGTGACAATCTTTTCCAACTAACCAGAAATATGTTAAAAAGGCCTTAAGTGAAAACCAGACTGGAATCATTTTTTTTTTAAATCTGGATTCCAACAGGATTTGAACCCGCAGCCTCCGGGCTAGGATACAGGCGTCTTACCAACTAGATTACGGAGGACATCTTTATATCTTATTACGAAGCAATACACGTATCACCTAAAAAAAATTCAATTCTAGTATTTTTTCCTTAACATTGATTGATTATAAATCTCAATACGATAGTTTAAAAATGAGGAGTTTTGGATACAGAGTTCTTCAGGATTTTTTTAAATCAGTGGCGTAGTTATTAATCACTAGGAGTGTCGCTAGAAGTTTAACACTACAGGGAGTAGAGTTTTTTAGCTAAACTCATGGGCATAACATAAATTTCACGGATCCATGTGCACGCCTCAACTTATTTTATACTTAAATGAGTTTTCTCTTTACAAACTACAACTCTTCGCGTGACCTTGTATAAAGTATAAAGTTTAAACGGTTTGCCGTGTTATCCCCTTTAGCCTATGATATAATTTGACTTCATTGCAAAGGCCAATTGTATTAGTCACCAGCGGCAGTTATTCCATTACAGTCAAGCGAGAATCAACCCTTATATTCATTCCTTTATAGTGCATATGCATTAATGGGAAGAAGTACGTTGATATAATAGATATATTTAACATTGATGTTAATAGAATACATGGGGTGACAATGTATGACAGAATACGAAATGAAGTAATAAGGGATGAATGTGAACTTAAGGCTGATGTATTAATTAAGATCAAGAAGGGCACTTTGAGATGGTTTGGGTATATAGAACGAATAAATAAAGAAAGATTGACAAAACAAATATACTGTGCAAATGTGAGTGAAAGGCGTTGTGAAGGAAAACCAAGGAAAGTGTTCATGTTCAAATTACGCTTGAATATCCTAATATTAGGACTAAGATTCCATTATGAACAACTAACGTTGCTTCTCTTGAACACCAATACAATAAAGAGGAAAATGTATTATTCCTACATTTCTCCGATACTTAAAGAAATGATAATGTAAATTCGAAACGTTGATTCGGCATTTTGTATTCGAGACATTTTCTTAAAATCCATTCACCTACACTAACACCTCTCTTTACGGAACCTCTTAACTGAATGTCACTGTAAAGAAATTGAAAAAAAGTTCCTACAAATCGACTTGACGACGGAAAAATCCACAAATGGGATATATTTACGAGTCAACGGATTTTCAAAATCTTCTAATTTGGCATTAGTGGCACTAGACTATATTATACCCGCCCAAAAAGCTTTCAAGCTATGTTAAGATGGACCAAATTCTCCACAATAGATGTTTGTTTTCAAATTAGCAAATGGGGCAATTTATGAAGATGCAACACTTCCTTCGCATTAATTAATGTGGAGAAAGTGTCGTGTGTTTCGAAAAAAAAGTGTGTAGATTTGTTATGGCGTGTTCTCACGGTTCAAGTTAAGTTGACCGATAAAAGTTGATCAACAAAAGTTGAATGAAATTTGACGTGAGAACCTTTGTTTTAATAAAGTTGATCAACTTTTTAGTTGATCAACTAAAAGTTGACCCAGTCAAACTTTATCGTTCAAGTGTCGCCATTTGCTTTCAAGTTGAAACTATTCAGTTAATTAAAAATGGCGTCGAAAGCAGTTGTGTGTGAAGTTGTGCAGACAATAACTATTTTGTTAAAAGAAGAACTAAAAACAATTTTATTTAACATGAGCAAAAATCGTAAGAAACGTCGTTTTGAAAATAACATTTATAATTCCAACATTGGGTATTTTAAAGCACTTTATAGAGATGATAATATTTATAGGTTATGTTTTTGACTGTATTATGTTTATCCCACCTTTAAAAAGCTAACATATTTTAATTATTTATGTAAATTTCACATATTTAAAACGTAAAGTTAGGGGGCATGAAATTTGTTATTATTTTTTAGATGTATCTGAGGCCGAGCAGATGTCAGGAATGAACCAACAAGCTGATGATAATCAGGAAAATGAAGGTCAAGAGGTCAAGAAAACTAAGAAAATGTTAAGACGTCCAGCTACGTGGAAAATTAATCAACGTAAAAGATTACGAAACTGTGGCCAAGAATATGTCACCAAGAAAGCAAATGTTGTGATTAAAAAAATATTTGTAAACAAAGATTGCAAATGCATAAAAAATGCATTGAAAAAATAAAAGAAGACGAGAGGAAACAAAATTTTAATTCATTTTGGAAATTAGGTGATTATGATATACAAAATTAATTTATTTTCGGCCTGGTCCAATCTAAACTAGTACACCGCACCGCACCGCAAACGTCCCGCGGATAACTCACGTTAAGGGAAAACACTTTCATTTTCTTACTTTTTGAAATTGGAAGATAAAAGTGTCGAAGTATGCAAAACGTTTTTCTTAAATACGTTTCAAATAAGCGATGGCAGGCTATAAATATGTATTTCCAAGAAAATATGTTCAGGAAACTGTTGACGAACGCGGAAAAACTTCTACCAGAAAACTAGATGATTCCGATATAGTTGCACATATTAATTCCTTTCCAGCCTACCAAAGCCATTACTCCAGAGTACAGAGTTCGAACAGAAACCACTTGAATCCGGCATTGACTCTCCGCAAAATGTACGATTTGTATAAGGGACAATACGAAGAAAATGGAATTGAACCGAAAAATTCAAATATTATTATCATATTTTTAACAGAAAGTTTAAACCAAGTTTCAAATTACCTAACCGAGATACTCATCGTTTGTGTGATGAATTAGAAATGAAAATGAAAGTAGAGATAAATCCGGAGTTGAAGAATGTTACGAGTATCATAAATGAAAAACATCTACATTTGCGGAAGGCAGGACAAGCTAACATAGATAATGTTTGAAAATGGATTATAAAAATGAAATAACTCAAAGTTACGTTATTACTTTCGATCTCCAAAAAGCTCTTCCATTTCCAAAGCTCACAACATCTATTACATATTACAAACGAAATCTTTATATTTACAACTTTGGCATTCATTGTTTTAATAATGGAGTGGGACATATGTATACTTGGGGTGAAACAGAAGGTGGGCGTGGATCTCAAGACATTGCGTCAGTGTTAATAAAACAAATAAAGAAAATGCTTCGTCTAACAAACACATTATTATGTATTCGGATTCATGCACTGGACAAAATAGAAATATAAAACTTACTTTATCATTAATGAAGTTACTTCGGGATACTAACATTGCCATAGAAACTATTGATCACAATTTTTTACTTCCTGGGCACTATTCCTTGCCCAATGATGCGGAGTTCGGGATTATCGAAAAATCAAGCCGCAGTCATAATTATATTTTTGGGCCCAAATACTGGATATAAATCATAAAAAATGCTAAACGAAAACTGCCCAAGTTTAAAGTGGTAGAATTACACAGAACTGAATTTCTACCTACAAAAAATCTGGAGGATTCTGTTACAAATAGAAAAAAAAACAGTTTGTGGTTATGATTTTAATTGGCTAAAAATACGATGGCTTCGATATGAGACGTCGTCTCCCATGATTTTTAAATTTAAGGAAACTTTCAATACAGAGGTAGATTTTTATTCAGTGAATTTAGACATAAGAGGTCCCGGAAGACGATTCGATGTTCTATCAAATGTTCACCAAAATTCATTATACAATTCCAGAAGATCCATTTCTTCTTCCAAAAAAAGGTTCATGATGAATTTACTATCGTTCATCCCACCTAATTTTGCTAATTTTTATAAAAATCTACCTACTGAACTAGCAACACGTTCATTTATGTCAGAAATCAAGGATAGAGATTCTGATGATGAAATAATATACGATTAATAATGCTCCAATAAAATTTTTGTATTAGTTTCAGATAAAATCATACCACAATGCTTTGTCATGTTTTTGTTAACATATATATTTTCACTTTTTTTCAGAATAATAGTGAAGTATCTCCATTTATTCACACGATTTAAAATGTTTTTGTACTTAATAAAAACTTTTATTTTCTCTTAATTATTACGTTCCAATATTGTGAAATAATTATATTTTTAAAATAAAACTGCTTCTAAAATGATAGCAATGGTATTTATTTAATCTAAGCAAATTTTACAAAATCTTATTTTTCTCAAAACTCCTTTACCTGGATATACACCACTATTATTCTGACCCACACATATGCTAGAGACACAAAAGAGTGTGAGAACTGCGTATTTTTTTAGCAAAACAAAACACTCACGAAGGGAACACGTGCAAATATAAAAAAGTGCGGAAAGGAAGTTTGAGGTGGGCGGGATATCCCGGTCGTTACCTTTTAAAAAGATACCTGCAGGTATAAAAAAAAGTGCGGTGAGGAACTTTGAGGTGTGAAGCGGGCATCTGGCGAGTTGTTGGTATCATTGTTGACTTTTTTTTTCAGCTTCTATAATTGATTGTTGACTTTTTTTTTCAGCTTCTATAATTATGAAAATGGAATCTTCCACGCAAACAGTGGTGCCATAATACTGCACTGACGAAAATTAAATGCAAATGCAATTCTAGCAAATGACGAATGACTCATAACTTGAACGATAAAGTTTGACTGGGTCAATCTTTTTAAAAAGTTGATCAAGTCTATCGAAACAAAAGTTCTCACTAGAGATTGCATTCAACTTTTGTCGGTCAACTTTAATCGGTCAACTAAACTTGAACCGTGAGAACGGGCCCAAAACGTGTGAACATGTGAATTCAAGTTGAACGGACCGATTAAAGTTGATCAACAAAAGTTGAATGAAATTTGTAGTGAGAACCTTTGTTTTAATAGAGTCGATCAACTTTTTATATCGTTCAAGTTATGAGTCATCAACAACTCGCCGGATGCCCGCTGAGTTTATCGATTTGTCGTATTCAACTTTTGTCGATCAACTTTAATCGGTCAACTAAACTTGAACCGTGTGAACAAAAACTGATTCAAGTCGTCTCGATCAACTTTAATCGGTCAACTAAACTTGAACCGTGAGAACGGGCCTTTAACGCTATTATCCCGCAAGAGTCACGATGCGATATACGAGTATATGTAAGATACGATTGCATTGACGTAGCAAATAATCGCCAAATTCGAGTAACTTCCATGAAATTTATAATGGAAAAATATTAATAATGGAAATGTTTTAGAAATGATCTTGTTTGTAAAAATTGTTAGCAACTCGCAAAGAGGGTGTATTTTTATAGTTTGTGTATATAGTAAGTAGGTAAATTCGTTGTTAAGTAATGCACTAAAAAAATAATATTCCAACCTAACAATTTATTTTTATTTATGTATACATGGTAAGAAATTGAATAACCACATATTTTTGAAAAAACATCAGGCAATTTAAAGTGGACACAAATAATATCATTCATTTGTCGTGTCCCTAGTAAACTAGGTTTTGGCCTGTATCTTACTGAGGACATAGTTTTGAAGTAACACCATTACTACTTTTTACTTATCTGTTCGAATAGTATGTTACTTTGAATTAAAAAGTAGCAGTAACATAGCTATTTTTCAAAGTAGCTATGCGAATAAAATTAAATGTGTATTTTCATAAATTATGGTATCCTCCATATTTTGATGTTTTTTTCTCTATAGAATACATCATACAGGCATTAAACGAGATTCTTCCTTGACCGCGGTTACGCCATGACCTTAATTGCATGAACTTTACAAAATATCTACCAATGGTAAAAATGCTACAGACAAGTAACTGAAAAATCTTACCGTTAAAAAGGCATATTATGCGAGCATACTGCGGTCAACTCACGGTCGACTCAAAGACAATTCGCGTGAGCAGCTGTGGTCATGTATTCAATTGAGAAACCAGACTTATGTGTATTCATTTCCAGGTCTCTTGTAAAAGCTATATTATTAATTTTTTTTTATCCACTTTGCGCGGTTTTCTCCTGTTACACAAAGAGGATCTGCTTCTAGAGTTAGCTTATTCGTTAGGAAGAATATCAGCCAGGATTCTTCTCATACTGCTAGGTGGTACCGATAATATATCAGCAGTGTCATTCAGTTGGTTAAATATCTCTATACCACGCGTGACTGAGTGTTTAGCCATGATATTCGTCCTGTAAGTTGGTATGTAGAACAGAGGGTGATTTGGGGCTATATTTATTGGGTACATATAAACTTAGTGCTTCTAGAATCGCGGGACAGTTAAAGGAACCTTGGAAAACCTTTATAAGGAATATCGCAATGGATTCTTGCCTTCTTGTTTCGAGGCTTCTATATTTACACGCCGTGAGAAGTTCGGCATGGTGAGCATATTTTGGGTAATCGCCCTTTGTTATGTACCATAGATATCTGAGGATTTTTTTTTGTATTTGTTCTATATTGTTTTTATATTTGAGCTGATGAGGAGCCCAAACCGTAGATGCATATTCTAATTAGATAATTATATAAGTTTCGGAGGATATCGGTGCTGTTAAATTCTCTTGATATTCTCATTATAAAACCGAGTAGTTTGTAACAGTTCGATATCAAACGTGAAACATGGTTAACGAACGTGAGTTCGACATCAAAGGTTACGCCCGAATCTTTTAATTCAAAAACTCTGTTTAGTGCCACTCCCTGTATAGTATACTGATGCTGGATTGGTGAAAACGATCGACTATAAGATACACAGACACATTTATTAATGTTGAACAGAAGATGATTTTGCTCACTCCAGGAGACTAGGGAGTCTAGGTCCTGTTGTAACTGTGCACAGTCGTGAGGTGAATTGATCTTTTTGAAAATTTTCAAGTCGTCAGCGAACAATAAACATGTCGAGTGACTTATGGAATTTTGAATGTCGTCTATTAATATGAGGAATAGTAGGGGACCTAAATTGGATCCTTGTGGTATACCAGATCTTGCGATAAATCCCACAGAATACTTGTTACGGATTGTTACGTATTGAGATCTTTCTTTTAGATATGATGCAAATAATCCAATTAGATTATCGCTGAAGCTAAGTTTGTGCATTTTCTTAAGTAATATATCGTGATCAACTTTGTCGAAAGCTTTCTGAAAGTCTGTATATATTACGTCCGTTTGTGAAAGTTCGTCTAAGTTTGACGCAATCTGTTGTGTGAGAGAGAGAAGGTTAGTAACAGTCGATCGTTTTGGCAAAAAGTCATGCTGGTTTCCAATAAGTTTTGTTGCTACTTGGTGGGTCAATTGGTTGCACAGTACAGTTTCGAAAATTTTTGGAAGCAAAGAGAGAACAGCTACAGGTCTGTAATTATGAGAGTCTAACGGGTCTCCCGATTTGAAGATAGGGCAGACCCTGGTTGTCTTCCAGCTTACGGGAAATGTATTGGTATTTATGCTCAAGTTAAATATGTAGCAGATGGGATCACACACGTATTTCGAACAGACTTTGAAAATGTCGGCTGATAACCCATCTGGTCCGATTGCTTTGTCGGTTTGCAAGGAGTTTATGCTTTTCAACACTTCTTCCTTAGAAATGGAATGGAGCGATATGCTTCTGCTGTCTGACGAACTGTTTAATATATTTTTATGTCATATTTTGCCGCTGAATCTAGGTAAACTGATTGAAAATATTGTGCAAAGTTTCTGCAATCTTTTGGGGGTCTTCGATTATACTGTCTCCCAGTTTCATAGATTTGAAGCTAGTTTTATTCGTTTTTCTATTTTTTACATGATTCCAAAGATTCGAAGGGTTTCTTCGGATGTCGGTCTCTATCTTGGCTAAATACTCATGGCGCGATTGTTTTATTTGAGTTTTTAATTTGGCTCTCAGCCTCGAGTATTCTAAGTAATCAGCCTGGTTTCTGCTTTGAAGATAATTGTTATGAAGTTTGTTTTTATTTTTGAGATCTCGGATTATATCGACATTGAACCAAACTGGATAGTTGGGCAAATTTGGTAGATTATGTTTCTGTGGGACGCAGATATCTAGCGTTCTGTAAATGACACTATGGAAGTACTCTACGGCTTCGTCAATATTATCTATACTATACAGGTTTTGAACAAACTATTGTTTTATTGACATTTCTTGATTGATAAGATGCTTGACTAGCACTCGTGGGTTTCAGGTGTAATTCCCGATGGTACCCTAAAAAAAGATAAAAATCGGCCAAGCCTTGTTAAAGAATTCGTTTTGTAACAATATTTAAAAGTGCTAGACATGTGCGAATGTTGTTGCCTCTTTACGTGTTTAGATAGTTTTGCCAACACGTACGAAGACGAACCGCTAGATCCGTGCCTACTCCAATGGTTCGAAACCCGAATATACGATTAATGTGGTTGAAAACAGTGTTTTCTTCCGGCCACGCTCTTCAATAAATCCAATCACCAGCACGGATATGTTGAAGCACCCCACACAAATGAAAAAGGTATAATATGTGTACATGGAAATTCGATTTCGGTATATTTATATAAACGTATCTCTTTGATAAAGCGAGATTCGAGTGTATGTTGATCCCATTTAATGGTATTTTATTATGTTTCCTCTTGTGTCTCTCGCCCTTGTGAGCCATATATTAACACCCTTCCGACCGTATTTCAGGACGCTTTCAGCATATTGGAGCCCAGAGCTGCAGCTGCCGTAGGACAATCAGGATTGATGTCACTTTATGATGCTATGTTCGCTCAGTATGGCGTAAAAATTGCGCAGGTTTGTTTTTTTCATCCTAACATTATTTGGCACCGCACTTCATGACAAAATTATGTTTTAGAAGCGTGCCGTCCGTGAAGTGTGACAAAACAAATCTACAATGCGGACATTATAGGTGTCGGATGATTGGATGAACGCAGATAATAATACAGTCGAACTATGTTTTCGATTTTTAAAAATAAGGAATATAAAAAAGGTGTTAGGACATCGATGATCCGAAAAGTATACATCGCGATAGAAAATATATTTTATTGATCACATAGAAAGCTAAAAAAATAAAAAGACTCGGTGATATTTAGATTCTACTTTTACTGTTATTTTTTTTAACTCTTTACCATATATCTAATCTGACATTAAAAACAAATCGAATTCCCGTTCAGTGCTATCTAAACTTGAATTTTTTTACGACATAGAAAGGACTCAAGGTTCTCATACTTCTCTGCTGACGCCACACCGAAGTGAAAATGTAATGACACGACGCAGACAGAAAGTATTTTGTCACAGGTGTAGCGAAAAGTGATAGCTTTTTCTTTCTTTTCTCTCAGAGATCGTAGACGTAGAGGTCAATCAGCATATTCAAAAAGTAATCATTATTTACTTTTTCTAGGTTTTGGTAACGAAGCCCGATTTCTACAATGAAGATACTCGTAAGAATTTGTTCAGCACTCTTTCAGAGCTGATTTCTTTGAATATTGTACCTATAGTGAATACTAACGACGCTGTTAGCCCTCCGATGCACATTACTGATGAAACTGAAGTTGCTAGGACTGGCACTAAACGGGTAAGTTAAGTTTTTTGTACTCTCACGCCAATTCTATGATTTGACACAAAATAAGTGACAAACGAATCTCCCACAACCCTGAATTAACATCTACCTTTAGATTAACAAATTGATCAAAGTGAAGGCACGATTAGATATTCCAAAGCGATAACAAAGTAATTTACTATCGAATTACCAAAAAAACACCTCAATTGGAAACATCTGATAATGCCAACTTGACTTTGATCAGATAACAGTCAATTGTGTGTTACATGTGAATTCAACACTTTTAACTGTATAAAAAATGTTTAATATAGCTGAAATTAGTTTTTAATCAAATAGTTTTTCTTTCAGTCAATGATTAACCAGCATGTTTTAAAAAGCGTGTCATATTTTAAAAAGCGACTGAAAAAATCAAGTCAGTAATGTAAAGTGTTTCATTTCAGATTTTCTTTTACTTTCCATCATCCCTTCCAATTTCTTTTGATTGATGATACGTAACTTTTATTTTTATCATGTGTCATGTCCGTTAATTTTGCGACTATGTGACTTCCTTTATTTACGTTTTTCTGGTTTATTTGAAAATAATAATCTCACTAGATTGTATTTCAATGAAGTGTTAAATAAATAAATAAAATGATTATTCTTCTTTTTTTAATCGTATCGAAATATATAAAAAAAACTTTTATATTGAAAATCCGTCCACAACGTTATTGTTTTGGGGGGGGAGACGATTACCTCCGGGTGCAGTTGGGCTAAGGAGAACGCAGTCAGGAGCAAATATTTTTTTAAAGCTTGTCTTTAATTTTTCTACTCCCTGTCATTTTCAAACAGTGTCTGTAACCCAACTCCAACTTGTACTTTTGAAATAAATGATTACTGTTTTTAGTATAATTTACTATTGAGCACATACATCGTTCATTTTGTTATACGAGTATGTATACAATAAATGCAACACACGTGAAAAAAATGGGAATTTTATGATTTATGTCTGCTGAAAACATATTATTCATTGAAATGAATGTATATATTTTGTCAAAGGTTTCTGTTTTAACTTTATAGAACTCCGTTTTAGAATGTTTAACAATAAATTACTTATTCCACTAATTACAATAATGCATATTTAGCGGGAATTAATCTAATTAGTGGAATAAGAAATTAATTAATTGTTAAATATTATAGACCAGTATAGATTTGCATTGATTAGTTAGGTTTCCAGCTTATTCCTAAACTACACTTTGTGTAAAGGAGCGCAGATTATGTGTCACTTCCACGGTTGCAGAAAACCCTTGCTACGCCACTGTCGTTGGCGGTATGAACGCGGTCAAGCAAGAATCCAGGGTATATTTATTGTAATTTACAAGTGTTCTAAAAAATTACAATTAATTGAATTTTCTAACATCTTGAGTTAATATTTAATTTATGCCCTGAAAGTGTTTATGGCAAGTGTTGCCATTAAACATGTATGATTTACAATAATAATTGTACGTCTTGATGAGCAATAAATAACCTTTATCGTAGAGGCTACTTATTTTTTCCCTGCTCAAAATATTATTTTTATAATTTTCAAACGTATGTCCCTGCATCGCACACTTTGATAGTAAAATAACATATTATTTAATATGTAAACGTTTTGTTTTTTATTTAAATTAACTTGAATTAAGAACTCAGGTCTCATTATGATGACTCTTTGATAAAACCAATATTTACTCTGGATATTAAATGCATGCTCAATGCTATTCTCCTTCAATGCATGCTCAATGCTGAGTGTTGTAGTCCTCTGTTATTTTAGGAACTTGATAAACCATTCTTCCATATTTCCCGGTATTGGGCCGAGTTGAATACAACATTTAAAGAGAACCCCGCTAACTCGGGAACTGTCCCTTCGTCATTTTATCTCAACTATATCAATGATCGCCAGCTTCTCAAGACTTTCGTTATCTTTTCTGGCAACATAACCAAAGTATGTTAGGATGCTTTTCCTGCATGTTGTCGAAAATATTTCGGTAATCAATAATATAGAATTTTAAAGATGTTAGTGCATCTTGCACTCTACAGGGTACACAGCATTTGCATCCAACCCCACATCTCCCCACATGAAGACATCTAGGATACATTTTTTCCTTCTTTCTCATTGTCCATGTTTCCATTTCACACAGTGCTGTGGAGAATACTAAACAATATCTATAAATGTTATCATTAGAATTGAATTAAAAAATCCCTTCGTATTATTTTCAGGGCATAATAATAAAAGACAATGACAGTCTTTCTGCAATGCTGTCAGCAGAAATCCAAGCAGACCTGCTGATCTTGATGTCAGATGTGGATGGAATATACAACAAGCCTCCATGGATGGATGGAGCCAAACTGATGCACACTTACACATCTAATGATAGCAAACTTATCCAATTTGGAACCAAGTCTAAGGTAAATGTATTAATTATTTAATGACTTGTAAATATAGTAGACTTAATTTTTTTTATATTTAGGCAATTTGAGGTTTATGATGAGGGAGCTATGTGTGATATGGTTAGTAATAGCTTTGAAAACTGATGTAATTAAATGGAAGGTTATGAATTATACAAAGAAGTGTGGTAAAAACTGTTTGCAATGCATACTTATGTGTGATGAATAAATTAAAAGGGACACATAAATAAGAGTAGCAACATGAAACAAGGTAAACCAAGCACTTATTGTAATAAACAACAACCAGTACATTAAGTGCTCAGTAAAGCTCGGACTTGTCAGAAGTGAAGCTTGGATTTGACAGAAGTAGGATAAAAGTGAGTTTGATGCTGTGGAGATATGTGCATCATAAAAAAATTAATGGAGTGTCAATGTATGAAAAAAGGCAGACTGGAGACTTAAGAAAATAATGCACGATTGAAATGGATGTTTTAAATAAGATGAAGAAAGGAGCCTTTAGATTGTTCGGACATGTGGAGAGAATGAATTAAGAAAGGATAACTGAGTATATTAAAAGTGTGAATTGTGCGTAGTATAGATAGGCCGAGGAAAACGTGGCTAGATCAAGTGGACCAGATTTTGAATGAAGGTTAAATGAAAAAAATTAATGATAAAAGATTATGCATAATGGGATGTATAAATGTGAAGCAGGCGAAAGTTGTGTACTTGGATGTAAAGTATGCAGATGGGCTCTCTCTGCCTACCCGACAAGAGACATGGCGTAATATTATTTAAACATAAATTAATTTCAATTCCATAGGTATACCCTAGGGTTTGACGGTTTTCAAATTTTTACAAGACAAAAATTAAATCAGTAAAAAATATTTGTGCCTGTTTTAAAGTTTTTCAGTTTATTTAATATTTATGTAACTACAAAAATATATCAATATAAACTTAACCTTATACAAAACTAAATAAAGTAAACTAAAACTCGTACAAAATATAAATTACAATTATTCTATTTCACTTAGCAAAATTGCTTCAAAAAATTTGATTTAAAAAAATGCATAATATCCACTGAACAATTATTTAATCTTTATCTTATTCTGAATACAAAATTATCTGAAATAGGCATTAATTACTGTCTTACTGACTAACTTGGTTAAATTGTTATTAGGGCATGAAATAATAAATCCATTTTTCTTATTGGTTGTCTCAAATAGTGATAATTAAGCATATCACTTCTTCAAGTTTCTCATGAAGCTTATGCATTGATTTTTCCAATGCATTACCTGATTAATAGTTTCATAGATATATGTAGCATTGGAATCGGTACCACAAGAATTCGGTGAATTTTTAGATATACATTTTAGTATTTTACATTAAATTAAATAATAATTAATTGTCTAAAACCTCTTCAATAAATCATATAAAAACTCTTTGCTTACATGCAATGCCAGATGGTATCGAAGTCAATTATATATTTATAACATAATTTGCAGCATCTAGATTAAACAAAAACTACAAATTCTTTATTTCATCAACAGAGTTGTTAAATAACATGCTACAAATAGTGCACTTTGTCCTAAAAGTAATTGTGAAGTAGCGTCATTATTACTTTTATTTAATAAATTTAAGTAATATGCTGAATGATTGAAAAATACCTTTAATGCTTGATTGGTCAAATTAGTATTTTATAATACACAAATTTTATGATTTATAAATGTGGAGAAAGTCTCAATACATATAAAACAAATATGATTGTATTATTGACAGTATCGTTCTACTATGCTAGAAGAATTTTCCTCAAGTAGCTGTAAAATGGCACCATTACTATTTTTTACTCAGCTGCTTCAATAGCATACTTCTTAAGATTGAAAATATCTCTAACAGTGCAACTTTTTCAAAGTAGCTTTAAAAACACTGACTCCTACTATGTTAACATTGTCATCATAATTGATCCTTATGATGAGAATTCTTATTTTCACATACAGGCTTCATAAAGCATTTTTTATTACCATCCGCAACATGCAAAGAATCTAATATATACAGAATCTAATGTATACAGGTCGTACAAAGAATCTAATGTATATAGGTCGAATTCCATTGCAATGATAACCAAAGTAACAACTTTATCAAAATAGTAAATATTTTTTTCACAAAAGAATATGTTTAACGAATCCTGTTCAAACGAAATAAAAATTTCAGTATAATAAATATTTTTTGGCACAAAACTCTGCTTAGGGGATCCAAAGAATGGGCTTAGATGACATAAGCAATATTAACAAATGGCTAATGAATTTGGATACTCAAAAGTTAAAAAAGAAAAATCTAATTTTGTCTGATAATTATCAATTATAATCTGCACATAATTTAACATGGCTGCAAAAAAATGTTCAAGTCGAATTTATACCTCCAAATTGTTCTGCATTTTTACAACCTTTTGATCTGAAACTATACATGCATTAAATATACTTTATGATAAATAAGATGGAGTTTTGCCACCTGCTATGAAGGTTTAGTTTTCAGAAGCTATAAAAAGATTTAAAAAGATTCGAGCTTCTATATCTTGTAGCACAGTTGTCCTGGAAAATAATTTTCAATATTGATGTGTATTAAAAATGTAATTACAAATAATGCTAAGAAAAATTCAGCACTATTTTTTATGGCCTAAGGAATTTTTTTTTAATGGGATTTGACATATATATGTAATAAATGTCAAACCTATAAAATATTTTTTCCAAGCATATCTCATTTATGTAAAAAAATATTAAGCTAGTAAAATGTATATTACCAATTTATGTTACTGGTAGCTTCTCGACCAACAATTCTCAGTAAATCTCCAATATACTCAGAAATAAAATCAAAAAGTCTTTTCATTTCCTTCCACTAACTTAAGCAATTTTGAAATAGAAGAATTGATTGGAAAGTTTGTGAAAGAAAATAAAATAAATTAAATTTAGTCAAACATAGATAGAATATAGTGAAACATAAGTGGAATAAAATTTTTTTTTTTATATATTTCTGTGTTTGCTTACCAATAACTGATGTGTGATAATACTGTAAATAGGTAGGAACTGGAGGGATGGACTCTAAAGTAAATGCGGCTACGTGGGCCCTGGATCGTGGAGTGAGTGTGGTGATATGTAACGGCATGCAAGAAAAGGCTATCAAAACTATCATCAACGGCAGAAAAGTGGGCACATTCTTCACCAACTCCATCAGCTCGTCAGCTAGCACAGAGACATTGGCTGAAAATGGTAACCAATTGTTTCAAGTTAATTCATTTATAACCTTTTAAAACATCATCATCACCATCAAGCCATGTCCCTATTGAAGTAGGCAGAAAGAACAGATCTCCACTTTATTTTATCCTCGAACACATATTTTGCTTTAGCCACATTCATATACCTCGTCATACATACCATGCATACCCTCCTATTATAAAGGATTCTTTATAATAGGAGAGTATGCACTCTCCCCTTTCAGAATTTGATGGATTTGGTAGTGTACTTCTATACTACTCGTATACATTATTTTCGTAAACCTTTCACCATTCCATTCTCTTTACATGACCGAAGCATTGCATTGAAAAGAACTTCATTTAAACATTGCATATTCCATCAATTTGCATTCATTCAGAATATTTTCAATCCTTATTCTGTCAAAACATTGTTCGCCACATATGCTACGCAATGCTCTCATTTCTACTGCATTTATTTTACTGGCATCACTTTTTCCCCACATTTAAGTTTCGCTAGCATATCCTTATATTGGAATCTAGATTCCATAATGAGCAGCCACCTTTGCTTCTCTTGAAATGTTCTGGTCAGTAAATACACTATATAGTCCACCATTCATTCTAATACTTGCTACTACTCTTCTTTTAGTACCACCCTTACTTAGCCCATAATATCATTTTTTAATGTAAACGTTAAAAAATAATGAGGCTCAACGATGGTTTATTAATCAAAGCTTAAGTAACAAATAAATAATATCTGGATGATAAGCCAATATAACAAGTCGCAACCTGAGGTCACTAGATGTTTTGTAACATAATATTTAGTAAAAATCTTAAGAAGAATTACACAATTTAACCAATTCTCAAATTTGCTACTCCCGATTTGTTAGATTATATTGTACAAATGTATCACAGTAATTTAAATACAATTCCTTCAATCAAGTTACAAAAAATTTAATTTTTTAATTGTATGTACAATAAACCATCATTTCTCAATATGTGGGGTGTGTGACTCCTAAAGGACTCACGGATAAATATAATATATGTTATTTTTGTTATCGTCGAAATTTTTATCCGAAACCCCAAGGTGGAAAATTAGTATTTTACCAACTAATCCACAGTGGCCATCTTATTAACTAGGTCATAAGGGGTCAATACTAATTATATCAATAAAAATAATTTATTACTTTTTACATAAATCTGTTTTTTTTTTTCAGCTCGTCAAGGAAGTCGAATCCTTCAAGCCCTCAGCCCTGAAAAAAGGGCACTAGCTGTAAATATGTTAGCAGATCTTTTAATATCCAGGACACCAGATATTTTAAAAGCTAATGAACTTGACATTATGGAAGCCAAAAAACACAATTTAGCTGCTCCTCTTCTTAGTCGGCTTTCATTGTCAGCGGGAAAGTTGGAAAATCTGGCTGTAGGTTTGAGACAAATTGCAGAATCTAGTCATGAAAATGTTGGAAAAATACTGAGGAGGACAAAACTTGCAGATGGATTGGAATTAAAACAGATTACAGTTCCTATTGGTGTACTTCTTGTAATATTTGAATCTCGTCCAGATTCTCTACCACAAGTTGCTGCATTGTCAATAGCTTCAGGTAATGGACTTTTACTTAAAGGCGGAAAGGAAGCTGCTAACTCTAATAAATATCTTATGCAACTCGTAAAAGAGTCCTTAGCATATGTTGGTTGTTCTAATGCTATATCTCTAGTTTCGACAAGGGAAGAGATCAGTGACTTACTATGTATGGATAAACATATCGACTTGATTATTCCTCGAGGGTCTAGTGAACTTGTAAGCACCATTCAAAAACAATCACAGCATATTCCTGTATTAGGACACGCCGAAGGAATCTGTCATGTTTATCTAGACAAAAATGCGGATTTAGAAAAATCTTTGAAAATTGTTCGAGATGCCAAATGTGATTACCCAGCAGCTTGTAATGCCATGGAGACATTACTTGTTCACCAAGATCTTTTAAATCATGAATCATTCTTTGGAGAAATTTGTAAAATGCTCAAAAAGGAGCAAGTCACTATTTATGCAGGCCCAAAATTATGTGAAACCCTTACATTCTGTCCTCCACCAGCCAAGACCATGAAAAATGAATACGGAAGTCTTGAGTGCTGTATAGAAGTCGTTAAAAACATTGAAGAGGCTATTGACCATATTCATAAATTTGGCAGCAGTCATACAGATGTCATTATCACCGAGGACGGTAAGATTACATTTGTATTACATTTTCCATGAATTTAACACCTTCAACTTTTTATTCATAACTGAAAAACATAAAATAAATCTGAAAAACAGTATTTTTTTAAGCCTAAACTGCAGTTAATTATTTTTGCTCTACCCTTAGGACAAAATCCATTTGATTGATTCTCTGTACTATCTAAAATGTATTTAACTGAAAAGGGTGAATGTTCATATTCCAGTGTTGGTTCTCTTTTGACAATATTTTTACACCTTTTTATAAGGGTACATTTTTGTTTAATTCATATTTAGTACATTTTAACTAACCTTATTTCATAATCACTATTATACATTCATTTCATAATACCATTAATCTCTCGAGGTAGGTAGAGAGTAAAAAACGTCAAACTTTCCTATCGTGACACACACTTTCCCTCTTCTACATCCATACACCTTCATGTACAACTACTACAATTACTCTGACTTTACATTTCCTTCTTTCAAAATATCATTCCCTTGATCCAACCATACTTTCCTTGGTCTTCCTTTAACATACCTTCTAATCATATTTGAACTGTATTCTAATATATTATATATTTAGAATTTGATTGTGACTCTATTTAATTATTGTATATATGTTATTCCATACAGTAAAATGCTTTGTTTTAAAGTAATGTTAATTGTTTTTACACAGCTGAAGCAGCTACTAACTTCCAGAAGAATGTTGACAGTGCTTGCGTATTCCACAATGCTAGCTCAAGATTTGCTGATGGGTTCAGGTTTGGTCTGGGAGCTGAGGTCGGAATCTCCACAGCAAGAATTCACGCCAGAGGCCCAGTCGGAGTTGAAGGTCTTCTCACCACCAAGTGGCTACTGAGTGGAAAAGATCACACTGCTGCTGAATTTGGAGAAAAGGGCAATCGCACTTGGATACATGAGAAATTACCAATTGATTGACTGATAAAATATTTAAGAACAATATTATTTTGGCTTAGAAATTAATAGATTTTCATTATTTATCTTTTTTTTATTCTTAATTACGAGCATTATAAATTAGCATTCCCTTTAAAAGTGATAAGATATATTTTTTTAGTATTTGAAAATTTGTTTGAGGGTAAATAAATCCATATTTCTTCTTACATTGCTTTATTATTATTTGTATACTACTTGAAGTGAATCGAAAAGAAAGTTTTTCTTTATAAAAAGTATCCAATAATAAATATAGAATTTAATTGTTTCAAAACTAGGCGTTAAGGATTTGTAATCATTTAACCCTCCGATTAGTGACAAAGTCCCTGGGGACATTTTCGATTTTTGTTTGCTCACAACTTTCTCTTTGTATGTTTTGAAAACGTGATGCTGCATGTATTCCAAAAAAAAAACATGTTGAAGCGATTAAAATCGGTTTCAAAGCGGTAAGATCACTCGTTCGTGTTTTATTACGGTTCGAAAACATTTTGTACGGGAATCAGGTTCAAGATCTTTAGGGACCTTATACCTGACTTGTACCATTATTGAAAGAAATCGTAAATGAATTGTATTTGCCGTGCCGAAGAAGAATAAATCGGTCCTGCTGTTGTATACAATGCATTATAGTTGCTCGGTAGATAGTGAAACCGATAAGCGAAAGCCAATGGTCATTCTGGATTATAATGCCCATAAATCTCGGGTGGACACAATGGATCAGATGCTCGGCACTTATTCATGCAAACGTTCAACAAATCGTTGGCCACTTGTAATGTTCTACAACCTTATAGATATTGCTGCATTGACCGCATTCGTAATTTACGATGAGATGAAGCCTGTTCAAAAAACAGACAAGCGACGTTCGTTTTTGCAATTGTTGACAAAACAATTAGCAATTCCAAATATCAAAGAACGAGCAACCAATACACGCATAATGTGCTATCCCAAAATTCGAATTGCTATGGAAGCATTTGATGTAAAGGTAACGTTGAAATTGAATATTGAAACGCACAAACATAGAAATAACATTTTTTTTATATTTTCCGGTAGTAGCAAGACTAACATCAGGAGCTGCACCTTCGTTTGCAACTTATATCGTGCGCAAAACCAGATCATATTGATATACCTGCAATAAAGCGGTTTGTGCTGAGCATTCAGCATTATTGTATCGGTGCGATACCTGCATTCTAGCGTTAGCTGACCATGAATAAGCAGCACAATATTACATTTATTACCACTTTTATTTTTTACCTGTCAAATAAAACCTGAATTACCAAAAAAAACTTATTTTTTTGCCTTTATACTTATATTTTATCCTTCTATATACATTTAGGCACCTTATACAACCATAAGCTAACATAACCATAAGCTACATAACCATAAGCTAAAAATTGTATGGTATTATCACCATACACGCATAATGTGCTATCCCAAAATTCGAATTGCTATGGAAGCATTTGATGTAAAGGTAAAATTGAAATTGAATATCGAAACGCACAAACATAGAAATAACATCTTTTATTTTTTTTATATTTTCCGGTAGTAGCAAGACCAAAATCAGGAGCTGAACCTTCATTTGCATCTGTACGAATCGGCCATCGTGCCAAGTATATCGTGCGCAGAACGGACGCCAGCGCAAAACCAGATCATATTGCTATACCTGCAATAAAGCAGTTTATGCTGAGCATTCAGCATTATTGTATCGGTGCGATACCTGCATTCTTGCGTTAGCTGACCATGAATAAGCAGCACAATAATACATTTATTACAACTTTTATTTTTTACCTGTCAAATAAAACCTAAATTACCAAAAAAAAACTTATTTTTTTGCCTTTATACTTATATTTTATCCTTCTATATACATTAAGGCACCTTATACAACCATAAGCTAACATACAAAACCATCAAGACACACCTGCATGATGATAATACCATACAATTTTTTGACAGTCCCTAGAGACCTTGTCACTTTTTTAACGCCGCCGGGGCTGTCACCGATCGGAGGGTTAAGCATGTTAAGTAATTTGTAATAAAAATTAAAAAAACAGTGTATTTGCCTGTTTTTTAATTATTATTTTGCTTCATAATATCTATCATAAGAGTTCATTTAAAATTTCAAATGCATATGTTTTTATATGAATCAAGCATGGATTGATGGGTCTCAAAAAAACCCAAAAGAAAGTCCTAATGCCGAATGGATCATGATTCTAATTAGTAAAAAATATTGATTGATACAATGACGCATTTTACATTTCTACCAATATCAGCAATATGCTATAATTTAATATAAACTTAAATAAAAATTTGCTGAGAAGGGGGAGTATATAAGATTTCTTTACAAGGGGGGTCTAAAATGTTTAATTCCGGTGTGATCTAAAAATGTTTTATTCAATTTGTTTTTGAAATTCACTACCGAGAAATAAATCTAGACCAAAGATTTGTTCAATTATACGAATATTATTCCAAAATATTGACTTGTTTTTTTGTTTCTTTATCCAAAGATTTACAATTGTTAAGTATGTATATAAATAAATTTTTTCCTCATCTATGTGTAATATTAATTTGTTAAATAAAAAATTTAAATACCAAACCTCGATGTAATAAATTTTAACCATAATTATTTCCTTTTACATATGTGTATATACATACTATCAAGCCATCTCCCTGTCAAGGAAGGCAGAAGAATAGTGCCAGGCTTTCCTATCTTGACATTCATCCTTAGCCTCCTCCACATCCACTTTCTCTGACTTTCTACATTGCCTTCTTTCTAAATATCATTCCCTTTTTTCATCCATACTTTCCTTGGTCTCCTCTCACACGCCTTCCAATCACATAGGTACTATATATTTGTTAGCCTTTCATTCATTCCTCATCCCAAACCATCGCAGCGTACTCTTCTTCATCTTACTCTACACATCGGCTTTAAGTTCACATTCATCCCTAATTACTTCATTCTGTAATCTGTCATACATTGTCTCCCCATGTATTATTCTCAATGCATGCATTTCTACAGCATTTATTTGGCCCGTTTCACTCCTATACATCAAAGTTGACACCAAAAAACTTTTGTGGAGCATTATCTTAGCAGATTTTAATTCCTGCTAAACAGATGTTGATATAAAATTCAAACCGCTACAGTACAAAAAAATGATACTTATATCCAATTCCAGTTGCCACCGCACAATAGTCACTAAATTGAGATTTGTCTTCCGCTTTTTATGAGTGATGCACTCTACAGTAATTCATCTCTCCCGCATGTAGTATAATAATTTCACATGTTTGGTTTTAAATTAGTGATGCAGTAAGCTTATACAGTGGAACCTCGGTTTTCTACTTCATTCATTCCAGAAGGCTGTTTGAAAACCGAATAAATTTTTCCCATAAGTAATGTAGATTGGATTAGTCCATTCCAGACCCCCAAAAATGCACATTACGGCAACACAATCAATAGATTAAATAAATTAAAATTTAACTGCACTTTACCTATACTGAAAGCTGATGGCGTAAATGGAAGGTGATGAGGCAGGTGGAGAGGAAAGGTTTTATTATTTGAAAAGAGAGTCACCTTGCATAAAAAAGCCAGGTCCTGAGATTCTTTCTCTTTTATGTCTCACTAAAATTAATCCAATGAGGTTTTTTTGCTTGTGTTTTCAAGAATTTCTGAAATGAAACATGGCAACATCATTGCAAATGTATATTTGATAACCAAATTATGTTCAAGAACCGAATTAAAACAATATGTTCGAGAACCTAATTGTTCGATATGAGAAGCGTTCGAGAACCAAAGTTCCACTGTATAGGGAAAGAGATATTTCTTGGCTTTCAAATTTCAAAATAACATCATGTTCAATTTTTAATACGTAATTTGATAATGAAAATTATCTTGCATCATTTTGACCGACTTGGAAGTTTTTTAAACTATCATCTCCAGGCATATAAAATTTGTAACCAATTATTACCATATAATGTTACATGCCACCAAAATACTAACAAATGACCGGCCACTACGTTGGTACATACCAATGCTGACTATTTTTTAAGAGGTCACAGATTAGTTGGCTTGATACACAGTAACCCTAAACTTACACGGGGAAAGCAGATAGAGAAACTGTGCGAGGACAGGTTGAACCTTCAATGTAGAAAAATGACTAAGTTAGCATAGGGCAGGACTTTGAGGACCTTCTAGTATAAGGGAATGAAGATGAAGATATAATTTTAAACTTAAATAAACTCAACTGCAAAATTATCCTATATAAACTATGTTAACTAAAAGGGAATCTTAATTTAAATGGAACAGTTTAAATAAATTACAATACAACAGGGGGTGCTGTCAAGTATTCCCTCTGTATATATTATCATGCCAAGTATAAAACTACATCATCTCAAAATAGTAATAATAAACCACTTTGTTATTCTACAAATTAGATCAATACCCGAGCATGTGTTTCTACCTTCTATCTCTTCAGAGACAGAATGATCCCGGTTCGTTACGAGAGCAATGGTTCAGTTCAACTGGTGTCATGTTTCATCATACATACTTTAGATGAAACATGACACCAGTTGGATCTAAGCATTGATCTCATAATAAACAGAAATCATTTTATCCAAGGACAAGATCAAGGAGGTAGAAACATGTGTTGCGAGGACTAGTGTTTATTAATTAGTGGAATAATAAAGTAATTTATTAAATATTCTAATATGGAATTCCACAGAGTTAAAGCTGAAACCTTTGATAAATTAGGTTATCTCAGTTTTAATGACTTGCAGGATTCTTAAGATTTTCTGTTAATTTAAATAACCGCCATAAAAATTATATTTAGACAAAAAAAATCTGAGACTGAAACCTAGTTAGTATTTCTTTCTAAATAATGTGAAGATAATATTGTTTTGATTCATGTATGAGTAAGTGTTGGCACAGTAACTTTTATTTTGAATAAATGGAAAAGTAACGTAATTTGAGATTGTTTTAAACTTGATTATGCTGATTTAGAAAATAATAAAGCTCTTTTACAATAAAAACTTGACGTATAGTATGTACGAGGCATATCCATAAAGTAAGTGTACTGAATTTTTGTAGGTTACAATTTTTTTTATTTAAACAAAAAAATTACGTGGTTACCGTAGTACTATACATATGTAAGCTATTTTTCGACATAGTCGCCATTCCTCTCAATGCAGGTGGTGAAGCGGGGTATCAACTTTTTGATGCCTTCCTCGAAGTAGTTTCCCGCCAACTCCTCCGTCCACTTCTCCACCTCCTCCTTTACCTCCTCGTCGGTTGAAACCCTTTTTCCACCCATGTGCAGCTTCAGGGAGGTAAAGAGATAGTAATCTGAAAGTGCTAGGTCAGGGGAATGCGCGGGATGGTTCAGGACATCCCATTTAAACGAGGCGAGCAGTTCCTTCGTGGCGTTGGCCGTGTGTGGTCTGGCATTTTTGTGCAGCAGGCAGAGACTCCCTTTGTCAGCATGCCTCTCCTCTTGTTCTGAATCGCCCTCCGCAATTTTTTTAGGGTCTCACAGTATCTTGCAGAGTTGATGGTCTCCCCTTGAGGCATATATTCAATTAAAATTACGCCTCGACAGTCCCAAAACACGGATGCCATGATTTTCTTGGCTGAAATTGTGGTTTTGAACTTTTTGGCGGAGGGTGAAGAGGTGTGACGCCACTGTTGAGACTGCCTTTTGGTTTCAGGCGTGTAGTGTGCAACCCAAGTTTCATCTCCAGTAACAATGGAGCGGAGAAATTCATCTCCATGGAGTTTGCAGCGCCTCAAAAACTCTTGCCCGGCCTCCACTCGATTCAACTTGTGTTGGTCTGTCAGCTGTTTTGGGACCCACCTCGCGGACAGTTTCCGATATCCGAGGGTTTCTGTGATGGTTTTGTGTAGTAGAGATCTGGAGATTTGCGGAAACATCGCAGAAAGTTCATCCACAGTCAATCTGCGATCGTCACGGAGCGCATTTTCGATTTTTTCCACAATTTCGTCAGTCACAATTGAAGGTCTTCCGCTCCTCTGATCATCATGCACAGACGTACGACTGTTTTTAAACTCGTGACACCACTTGTACACACTCGTACGATTCATAGCTTTATCACCATATGCAGTTTTCACCTCATTATAAACCTCAACCGGAGGTTTTCCCTTCCAAACGAGATAACGGATGACGCCGCGTATTTCGCACTTGGCGGGAGATTCGATTGACATTTTTCACGAAAAGTGTTGTCGCGTCGACCCTTCTCAACGTACTGATCTCAAACCCGTCTCGTTGCGGAGGGGAAGGGTCAGGCTACACGGAAGTGTAGCCAACATGTCGAAAATAAAATCCATCCGGTCGTAAGAGCCTCAGTACACTTACTTTCTGGATACGCCTCGTAGTTTGTCTACTTTGTCAACTTTTGAATACATTTTTTTTAAAGACTTCCCAGATGCATTGCCAAGAGAAATGAGGCAGCTAGTTTTTCTTACTTTGGATACCCCACCCCAGACTGGTTGATGAGAAAACTCTGCATATAAATGTGATGGCATCATACTGTACAATGTCAGATGGATTTGCATGTTTTAAAGAGGGATCAGGTGTTAGGTTTTTTTATTTTATTGAACCAAATAAAACGATTGAAATAAAAATGATTTATTTATTAAAAAAATACAACAAATGAACACAAAAAGCATTTAACAAAAATTTGAATAAAAATTCAAAACATTGTGACCCGGGAACTATAAAAAATATTACAAAAATGAATAAATGCTACTATGTTGGTCGTAAACATTGTGACAATATTAAAATTATTAATATTTTAATTTAAAGTAAAAAATATTCATCTTAATCACACTCATAAGTTTATACACCATCAATCATTATGCACTGACACTGTAAATAAGGAATGTGCTAAAAGAATGCCCATGAAACTGAAAGGAAAAATATATTGAAGCATCATAAGACTAGTACTCTTGTATGGAGCTGATGATGGCCAACAACTAACTCATGAACAGAGATGTCATGTTACTGAAATGTGCATGCTGTAATGGATTTCAGGAGTGAACTACAATACGAAGACAAAATAAGGAAGAAATATATTAGAAGTGCCTGAAAATTGCTTCAGGCACCTCTAATATATTTCTTATGTACAACGGAAACCAGCTATATAGAAAACCAGACATTGGAAATAGAGGTCTATGGAAATGATAGAGGTTGTCCAAAGAAGTAATGGAAGAATAGTATCAACTAAAACAAAAGTTATCTGAACCTGACTTTGCAGATACTCATAACATTAGACAGAACACAATTGAGAGAAGCGACTCATCATACAGACCTTCAAAATTGTATCCTTTTGGTTGGAAAAGTTTATCATCCGGCAATAAAGGTGGCAGATTTTATTTGGTGCAATTAAATATGAATAAATAAACCATTAGAGCAATGGTGCAGCAAATAATGTTATATATTTTGTGACATGTATACCTTTCTTCCACCTTTTCATTTTGAGTTAGCATAAAATGGTAACTATTCATATATTCTAGGTCCATAAAAACTGAATATTGAGGAAAAATAAAATTCCTTAGACTTGCGACCAGTTTCAACAGTATTAGACAAGAGTTCACCAGAATCAAAAATTCTACACTTCCACCGCATAAATCTTACAGTAAAAATCCTTACTCCATTATATTATTGATTATGTCGTCATATTTGTTAAGCTCCCTGGTGTATTCCGCTAGTTTGTTTTTCATGGAACACATATTTGTAAGTTAAAAGTTAGCATATAAATATTTAGTTTTGGATGAAGTATTATCTTTATAAAATATTGAGGAGCTGGAACAAAAACTAATAAACGTAAGTAGCGGATTGCATTTCTATTTTTTTTCCTAGGCATATTTCAATGAGAAACATAATCCTGAACTTGTATTTTGTACGATATGTGTAGTTAATATTTTTGAACGAAATTAAATAAATGCCATCTTTGTTGTGAGAATGACATAAATAAAGTAAAAAGTCACTGAAAAATTAATTATGCAGGTTTTGTTTCATTTCTCTTTTATTATAATATGAATGAATTTGAGTGAGGAGTATTAAAACATATAATTGATCTTGGGATTAGGGACAAACTTGTGACATAATATATCATAATTTACAGATCAAATATTTCTTCTAAACACACACTATCAAGCTCATTTTTAACTTACTTTGGACCTTTTGCATTCTACTCTAAAACCATTGACATCCATTTTTTATACCAATATATCAAAATTTCAATGAGTATTTTTTTGTTTAGTAAATTTAGGATTTAATTCTTAAAAGATCTCATCAAATACTTGGTCCATTCCATAGTTTGATAAGCTGTTGAATACACATAATTATGCTTAGGACAAGAATTTTATTATCATAATTGTTTTTGTAAACCAATTATATGAAAATAAAACAAAATTCTATAAAAAAATAACTCATATTTTCTAAATGTTTGCTTATTTAGATACAATCCACAAAAAATGTATTGTATTAAGGCTTAGATATTTACAGTACTGGCAATCTCTTAATCACGGTTATGGAATATGCATCAGTGACAGTGTTGAAATATATTTAAAACACGAATTACTTTTAACAGCAGATTCAATTGTTAATGATAATGATTAACAGCAAATTTAATTGTTAGACATGATGCTGCTAATTTGGATGCCAATGGTTTAAAACACATACTTTAAAATGTTTCAGTCTTTTCAATTCAATTTTTATTATAACATTCATATAGTTTTTTTAATATTATCGCAATTATAAAATGTGTTACTTGTAAAATTTAAAGATTCCGAAATATTTTAGATTCAAGAAACAGACGTTTTAATTAATTTTTTCAACATTTTCCATAATCTTTACTTTAGAAGTGGAGATTGTTATTAAAGTTCATACCGGCTGGTGATAGAATGTCAGCTAACTTAACAAGTTGTTTCGTTAGTTCTTGCATTTTCAAATTTTTTATATTAAATTTGATCAAAACAATTTAATATACCTTTAATCAAACTAGTTAAGAACTTTTCAATATTTGTTATTTTTATTTTAAGATTTCCAAATAAAAATTAAAATAAACAATGTACTTAAACCATCCTATGTTTGTTTTTAGCAAAGATGTTCCACATACTCTCCTTTGAGAACTGATATTAACACAACACAAGTTTGTAATTATTGGACATATTGGAGAACTGATATTAACATAATACAATTTTGTATTTTTTTTTAAACTGAACACAGTTTGCCTTTCAAGGGAAAACATAAGTCCTATACAAACCTTAATCAATAATCACAAAAAAATCAGCATTGATTTTTGCTGAAAAAGTGCATTGCATTAAAACTCAAAATAAATGCATACTGAATTGTCTAACAGGGCAATATAATTATGTGTCAAGTCTAATTTTATTGTCCACTTTAGATATGTAACATACCACTAAGCTCCAAAACTTTCTGACCTGAAGAAGTCAGTGTATATAAATAAACAGATACCATGCCGGTCATGCCTATCGCATAGTCAGGCGTTGTTGCAGTTAAAATTTGATACCTCCAACCTCAATAGTATGTCAATTAGAGCCGATAAAAGACGTGTTTCATTATCTTCTGAAATGTTAAAAATGGAATATCGCATGGTTATCAAGTCTCTTTCAAAAGAAGGGGAAAACCCGGCAGAAATTAAACGACATTTAGATGCTGTCTGCGAAGAATCTTCTCCGTCCATATTTCATAGTGAAAGATTGGGCTAAACAATTTAACTCAGGCAAAGAATCAATTGACGATGCCCCTCATCAAGGCAAACCAGCAGAAGCACTCACTTCAGAAACAGTTACCTTCACGCAAGAGCAAGTGTTACATGTAGAAGACTAAAATCAAAAGAAATAGCAGCAAGCAGTGGGGTTTCCAAAACTCTAATTCAAATTCTGCACAATCACCTTGGCATGAATAAGGTGAGCGCAAGACGGATGCCAAAACTCTTGAATGCTGTTTAAAGGCCACGATGTGTTGAATGTTGCGATGAATTTTTAATACTCTGAGATGGAAAAGAAAAATGTATAATGTAGTCAATTGTCACGGGAGATGAAACTATCATTTTGTACCATGATTCTCTGTCAAAAAGGGACACGGTGGAGTAGCACTGTCCGGAATCACTCCCAAAAAAAGCCAAGCAAAACACTTTACCAGTGAGCATTTTGTAACATAATTTAAGGATGCCATAAAAACAAAATGGTGTAAGATTATTGCACAATGTGCCAGTGCACACTTCTGTTGCAGCAAAGACTGCCATTCAACATTGTGTTTTCCAAAAATGCGCCAGTGCACACTTCTGTTGCAGCAAAGACTGCCATTCAACATTGTGTTTTCCAAAAATTGAAGTCTCGATTTGGCCCCCTAGTGATTATTTATTATTTTCAAAACTGAAATCCGATTTGTGTAAAAAAATTAATATAGAAAATTCTTTCATCATTCAAAAAAGTGAACTATTTGTTTGGCTATATCAATTTAAAAAAACTGTTTCATTCTATTACGTTTTAATACCTTTGGGACGGAAACTTTTAGACCTTAATATGTACTGTGAATTCAAACAAAAAATTCCACTTTTTTTAGTTCACGTAAAATTTCCTTAATGATTTATGTTGAACCAAAATGATGTATTTTGCTGTATATATTGTATTATGATCTTCAATCAATTTCTACCATGTGCAAAATTTGTAAATTTGATGTGGATAATAATAAATATTTTTATATATAAATTGGTAATATTTATTCAATTTTCAAGGCCTCAAACTAGTAAAATTATGAAATTTCATTTGTAAGTTATCGGAAAATAAATGTTTTGAAAATAAATTTGAATTTGATTCTCAATTTTTAAACATTAAATGAAAGACAATTTCTTAATTTGGAATATAATATAAAAGGCAGGTACAAAACACAACATTTATAGAAAATAAATATTATTATATTTGGAGAAACACATCAAGAAAAAAATGTGTATTGTTCTGATACATTAAAATGATTTTGATAAATAATATTAATACTGTCACATGGAAAGAATAACAAAGAAACCCATCAAAAAATAAAAATGGCATATTTTCGGAATATAACAGAAATAATTTGCTCATAACTACTACTTTGAGCCTTTTATAAAAGTTTAAATCCTGCATGTAAATTTATTATGACCTAAACACAATTAAGTAAATAAGTTAAAAGAAACTCTTTAAATGGACTAGTCCTAGTCCTAATGGCATAAATATTATTGATTATTAAAATTTTTGATACCATTATCCTCATACTTATATATAAACATAACATTATTCTAGACTTTAAGATAGGAAAGAAAAATGCAGCAATCCCTCCATTTACACTAATTTACATTAATGCTGTTTATTCTGTTGGAAATTTTGAATGCATAATAATGATACCCATAAAGTCATAATTTGGCTTCTGAAAATGAAGAAATTTAACAATCTTACAATGCAGAATTAACTAATCAAACGCATATTAAGTTAAACCAAGAAAAGGACAACGAAGAATGTAATGATGATGAGAAAGAAGCACCTAGTATATCATATCTACAGTCGAAAAGAATAAGGATTGCATTTATATGATTCAAAAAGTTGTTTATTTATTGAAGACATAGATCCTGATGGTGATAGAAATGTTTCAATACGTAGGGGATTGAAAGCTCAGAATGCACCGTATGAAGTTATTCTAGAGGAATGGAAAAGATCAGCTAAGCAGAAAAATCTAGACCAAGACTGATAATTAAAACTTAACTTACAACAAAAACGTTCAAATTTTTTTCCTCATATGAATAAATCTTATAGCTCTCGTAAAAATGGGTTGTTTATTAGTTATCAATAACTATATTAATTATATAGACTTATCAAAAAAATAACAATTTTTTTTATTAAATAAGAAAAGAATATCTGACACTATATAAAAGATCGCCTATTTTACGAGTACATATTCAATGGCTCCATTTACACGCTGTTTTCCAGAAACTAATTACCCACGTAAATTAAGAGATGCTTACCAAAACACACCATTTGAATAAAGTACGAAAAATAAATTTTAAAATATACTTGTAGTTGTAACTGAGTACATAGATAATAAAAGTAAACCATTTGTTTTAAATATTAATTTTAGTTCCAATATGATAATGGTTATGGTTAAATATGAAACATCAAGAATTTCTACTTCTGAAATACATAGTTGCAAAAACATTTACTAGAAAATTTTATACATAAACAAACAAACATACACCTGTATTGTATGAGACAGTCAACATACAAAAGAATACAATTTATAGTCTTGCATTATCTCTAACTAAATGTACCTTTCTGTCTGAATTTCTCTTTTATTTTGTTTATCATGATATAGATAATCTAAATTATGATCACCGTACATTTTGAAATTATGATACAGTATATTTTGTGATGGTTTATATATCTCTATACACAAATCAAAGTAAAAACCGCCTTAGTTTCTACTGAATAAGTGGTGGTACACTGATATGAGAATAACACCTATTGTATTCCATTATAAGGATGCTTAATTCCTAGGCTGCAAACTATTAACCCTTTGCACATGAAGGCACCACAGCGGTGCCATAATTGCAACACTCAAAGGCCCATAGCAGATACACTAATATTCTTAGCGAATGGTTGTGTGTCATATCTGAGCGCCGCCATAATATCATTCATGATTATAATTTTTAGTTTTTGCTGGCGAGTATTTTGATTTTTATTTAAAAAAGATGAAGCTGCAATATAAAAAAGCAATTTTTTTCAATATTACTTTGAGTAACTGGTAACACCCATAAAAACTTTTTAGTGCTGTGGGTTAAAATATAAATAAGTTTGCATGTCAAATGTACAATGAAATAATTAAGGATATGAAGAAAAAAAGAGTACGAAGAAAACAATAGAAATCTGTACAGTATTGAAAGTATATGTGGTATTTCTAAAAAATCCTGCATAAAATAGTTAAATAGTAATATATTACTAAACAATTATTTTTATTTGTTTCATATTCTTAGATTTTCAAATACAAAAATTTCACATATTTTTTTAAAGATCTACTCTTTCTTATCTTTTTCCATTCTTTCAAGTCTTTGTAACAGAGTTGGGTGCGAGTGGTGCCAAGCTGAATAGAGTGGATCGTAAACTGGGAAACCCAGATTGTCAATATTTAATTTTATTAATGCTTTTTGAAGTTTATCTGAGTGACCCAAATCCACAGCAAATTTATCAGCCTGAAATTCAAATCGCCTTGAAAGAATGGTCATAGCAAAGCTAAGAAATGCGTTATAAGGAGCTAAAACCAATTGCAAAACTCCAACCAATCCAACAATAACTGGCATTTCACCAATGTTAAATCCGAGAGCTCTGTATAAAGGAGCAAACTTAAACATGTATCCAAAAGCACCGAACATAAGTAACAAATTGATTTGCATTGCAATAAGATTAATATAGATATGGCCATGCTGCCAGTGACCAAGTTCATGAGCCAAAACAGCTAATACTTCAGGATCTGAACAACCTGTCTTTTTCTTCTTCTCCTTGATTTCAGGTCCCTCACTTGACTCATCTTCATTTCCTTTCTTTTCATCCTCTTTCACATAATCTTTCAACAATGTATCAAAAAGAACAATTCTCTTTGAACCAAATAATCCATAAAAGTAAGCATTACTGTGAGCAGATCTCTTGGATCCTTCAACAACATACAACTGACCAAGAGGGAATTTCAAAGAAGCGGCTAACTTTTCAATTGATTCTCTGAGAGCTCCGTCTGGGAGAGGAGAATATTTATCGAACAAAGGAGCAATATATGCAGGATATATTGTGACAATCAAAAGAATCATTACTCCAGTAAACAGCCAGAGCCACAATATAAACATGTTGCCTCCTTTTTTCACAATCATTATAGCAGCTGAGGTCAACGGTAAAGTCAATACTTGTGCAAGAACAAATGATTTCAGATGATCCTTAATATAGAACAGAGGTGTTTGTTTATTAAATCCGTGTTTTTCTTCCAAGACAAATGTATTATACACACTAAATGGAAGATGAATAAGTGTATTTAAAATATTTGTTATGATCATGAAAAAACAGCTCACAATAATTTCATTTTCTGGAGAAAGTCCAACGTCTTCAACTGCTTTTTCGCTGATTCTCCAAAGATCCCCCATCCATCCAAGTGCTAAAAAGCTTGTGTTAAATATAAAAGAAACTGAATCTTTGACGACACCATAATTGGCTTTATCCAATCCATACAATCGTGCTTTATGGAAAGTATCTTTGTCTAATATAGCTTCAAGTTCTACAGGTACAGTTAAACTTGTTTTATAAACTTTGATCTGAAAAAGAAATAATACATGTAAAAAATAAAATAATATTTTTTAATTTAAGAAATGTAGCTAAAAAAATTTCAAACGATGTTAGTGAAATAATCTAAAATAATGTTAACAATAACCTGAATATTTATAAATCAATACACTGTGTGTGTGTCCCTTACGGGATAGACTGAGGGAATAAATCTCCGTAATTTTCTGTCCATGCACATGACTGCCTCCTCTATACTTATACATCATGCACAATCTTCTATTATTCATACTTCTCACTTTGCTTATTTCCAAATCTGGTCCACTTGGTCCACTTACTTCTTTAACACACATGTACTTTTATGTACCACTTCTGACTTGCATACTTGCTTAGTCATTCTTTGGTCATTGATTCTCCCCACATGTCCAAACCATATTAACACTCCTTTCTTCATCTCATTTTCACCCTTTAGATGCGAGTTGTGGATAAATCCGAATCACCGTGTACGTCTCTCAAGTGCAAGGTTCGGATTTATCCCTCGCTCTATAAAAAACGCAGGGTTTGAGTGCGCGGTGCGGCTATATTCGAATACTATTGAGTAGACCTTTTTTCCCAACTTCTGACATTCTTTTATAAAAAAAATGCTCACATGGTCTTTCTACACGTGTTTCAAATTTTGTCAAGAATTTGTCACCGAAAATTAGTCTCGCCCTTGAGATTCAAGCCACATGTCAATAGAATTTTGTCATGCTACTCTTTTTCTATAACCTTTCTTATGCAGTTCCAAAATTCTTCCTTGCTTTTATCAGCTTCACTGTTTACCGGAGTATACCCTGTCATAAATAAACACTTTAAATTTGATCCACATCACTCTTGGATTTTCAAACTCATATTCTTTCATACATTCCTGCAACCCCTTGGATATTATTGCTCCCACATCCTGTTTTGGTCATTCATTATCCTTCACACCAGATCACACACTTAACATTCCTCGTACCTCTTCAGACCCACATCCTTTTTTCTTTGTCTCTCATTTATTTTGGTTAAAAGAATATTGTTGGCAGAGGTCTGAACAGGCATAATGCCTGCTCAAGATCTTATAATACTAAATCTAGTCTCCACAATTTCGTATTTGTTGTAGGATAGGCAATTTCGATAATCGTTGTTAATCTTTATAAGGCAGGTTAGTCGTCTTGCAACTCTTTCAAGATCAATATCTTTGATAAAATAAGAAATTAATATTTGATATCCAAACTCGAGCAAAAGTCTAATATAGGTATTGTAGACCATGAAAATTTGTTGTAGTCATCTGACTAAAAGCTTTTCTTATTATGTAAAGAAGTGTATTAGATCTTTTTACAAAGATTTGTTAACTTCTTTTTCACGTATTTAAACATTTTTATTCTTAGATCCCTTAGAGTAGCTACAGGTTTAATATTAAAATTGTTGTAATTAGATATAAATTAGATCCGTGTTACTCCAACTATGGAAAAAATGGCCTTGGACCAGTGCTCAACATTTTGTACCTGAGCCATGTCAAAAGAATATTGCAAATTAATTACACATTTAAAATGCATAATTCTTATTATTTTGAAATCATTTTTTTGTGTTTTTTCTTACTAATTCAGTATAAATATAAAAAATGTTTTTAAATTCTGTTCTTTTCTTTCTTAATTATTTTTATTTAATTTGGCAAAAATACTAAACTACGATGGATTGGAACGAAAAAAACTGATCCACGAACACAGAAAGTTTGAGAATCACTGATATAGATTGTTAACTGAAACAACAGATGAGGCTTGGTCCTTTTCTGTCACTTAATTCATTAATTCCTAAGGAATCCTCTCTGATGAGTTCAAGGATTTATAACAAATACACAAAACATTTATAATTTTTAATTTAACAAAATTTTGATACATTGTTAATAACACGTATGTATTTTATTTATTATTTTACCTCGCTTTTAATTTATGTTAATTGAGCTAATAATACCTACTATATATCCTCTACGTGTGCCATATACACAGGAGAGTGCTCTTTTTTAATGGTATCGTAAATTATCTGATAATAATTTTATGATTTGGATTAATTAGAAAAATAAAAGGACAACTTATTGAATGCCAATTTATATAAAGTAATTTTCCATTTATTACTATTGAAAGATTAGGTTTCACAAAAAAAAAGTTGAATAAAATTATGGGAAGGTGACTGCCGCATATGTTGTGGGGCAATTGAATTTTACAAAGAATAACTGCAGTCATTATTTAAAATTATATTCATAAAACAAACATTCAATATGTTTTTTGCGCAGTCCTTTCAAGTGGCTAATCATGTCAAAATATACATATATCTCAATAAACAAATTTAAAATAAATGCCAGAAAAAAAATATTTTTATTTTTAAGTATAAAATCGGGTTTTTGTTCAAATACTTAAGGAAACAAAGAATGGAAAAAATCCAAGGTATATGAAAAAACAAATGTCATGAAAAACTCACTTGACGTAGGGATAAAAACATTTCCCAAAGACTTTCTATCCACATAAAGATTATAATAAACCATTTTAATGAAAACTCGTCGAGCTCCATATTGCACCGTTTGATATAATCAATTTTATATCCTGCCGAATCCTGTAGAAAACTGAAAAACCGGTGAAAGCACACGTTTTGACACAATATTGCAGACAATATTGTCTATGCAGTAGTGTGCAATAGTAGTCTGAAAAACGTAACGTAACTGATGAAAAATAGCCGTTATGTTAAAGTTCCTGATACCCTAAGCCGTTACATTTAAGTTCGTAGTACCCGAAACAAAATATTTTAAACAATTATGATATTTTTGAAAGGAGGAACGATATCTGAATTTGTAAAGAATAACAATTTTACAACTTATGAAAACAATTAAGTCAATCATGTGCTTTATTTCATGCGGGCAGAACTTTCTATGCACAATACTATCGTGTTAAACAAAAGTTGTTGACATGGATTAGTTGCATTATATAAGACAAACAATACAAACATTGAAATTCCAGAAGAGGTCAATAAATTCGCGGAATGAATGTTTAAAAGAGGGGGCGATAGTGCGCATGTGCCGATAATATGATTCATTATTAATATATTCATCAAGTTTTAGTCTAATTTTGACAGTATTGTTTAAGATATCGTCGGGAGAGTATGTCAAACGTTAATAACATCCCAAGTATGGAAACAATTGAGTATCGCGCCATCGTTAAGTTGCTCAAAAAACAAGGGAAAATACCCTAAATCATTTTGGAAGAGATGCTAGCGATTTACTGGCGGTTAGCGACTGCTCTAGAAAAACTATGGTTTACAAGTGGCATAGTTTTTTTAAGCAAGGAAGAGAATCGATTGAAGATGACCTCCGACCAGGATGGCCTGTTGAGGTCACTTCTTCAAATATTGTCAAAAAAGTACAAAAGCTTGTGTTGGAAGATGCCCGCCTGAACAAACAATAGCTTGCAGAGATGATTGGAGTATCATCCACAACAATTTTAAATATCTTCCATCAGTATCTTGTGATGTCAAAAGTCAGTACAAGGTGGGTCCCCAGAATGCTCACACGACTTCAAAAACAACAAATCGTTGAATGTTCACGACAGTTTTTGGACATTTGGACAGTGGAAGCTTAAAAAAAGCTGTGAAGGAGAAAAAGAGAGGAAAATGGATAAAAAGGATGCTGTTTTGCATGACAATGCACCCGTACACCAAAACAATTCTACATTGACTGATTTTAACAACTGTGACTTCCATAATAAATCACCCTCCCTACAGCTCAGACCTGGTTCCATCTGACTATTATTTGTTGTTAAATATGAAAAAAGAACTTCGAAGGAATAAATTTAGAAACGATGGAGAAGTTAAAAGTGCAATTTTGGCTTATTTTGAGGGCAAAAACAATTTATTTTTAGTGGATGTAAATAAGTTTATTGAAAGGTTTAAAAAATATATTACAGTTTACAGTCAATATATTGAAAAGGAAAAATTAAAACATTTTTGCCTCTTCATATCGCGAATTTATTGACCTCCCTTCGTAAGTAAACTATATTAAAATATACTTGCTGTCAAATTACAAAAATATAACTTTACAAAAAACTAATATCCCATGTTCCAAGATGAGCTGGTTGGTTGGAAGTAATTGTTGTTTAGCAATAAGTCCACTAGATGTACCATGTAAATAAAATATTAAAAATAAATAAAAATGAAACCTTTCAAATACTTCGATAAAAATTTGCTTTCAATTGTATTTTATATAATGTACATATATAAAAATTAAATAAAAAATTCAGTCATTCTTTTTTTTCTCTTTACTAATCTTTTCCAAATGTTTTTTTGTCCTTTTTTACTTTTTAGTGTGTTGAAATAAAAATATTTTACGAAAAGAGGGCTCATATTTATATTTCAGAAAATAATACATATTTACGTCGTTTTTATCATATCAATCAAACCGCTGAATTGATTTGAATAAAAAGTTATGGACTTTATATCAATATTGTTTTTCACTTTATTAATAATGCCCTTTTGTAAAAGTTTTAATGTGTACTTGTATAATATAACAATTATTGTGAAATTATGTAGTTACTATTTTTATGTTTAAAAAATTACAACATAATTCAATTGCTTCATAAAAACGTCATATAATAGGTCCTAAAGAATCATTTAAATGCGATTAATTCAAATGTGATTAAATGAAAACTGGTATATTGCAAATCAAACAAAAAGCTAAGTAAAATTAAAAAGTTAACAGATATTCTTGGCACTGAAGTATATTAGAAATAACATTTAAAAAATCTTGATATTTTGAATAAAAACAAGAAAACTGATTTCATATAATATGTTTTAAGCTTTAATTTGAGCTGTTTGAATTGAATGCGAAGTTTTATTCCTAGTAACACTGTATGACATACTATAAATATGATTTCGTCAAATTTGCTAGATTTGAAATGATTTTTATTAATTCATTATAACCACTTTATATCTTTATATAAATTTCATTTATATGAATAGTTGAAAATGGTTACAATTAGTTTAATATACAACAATTGGAGCAATCATTACTAATTATGGTAAATGCAAAGAACATTTGATTAAAATTACCAAAATAATTTCAGGTAGGCAAATATTATATTCAACGATATTGAGATTTATTTTCGTGCTCCAAGTGACTATATTTCGATATTTGTCTGGTTAAATATAACGGGTTACAGCATATTTTATTTTAGAAGAAAAATGATTTATTCCATTTTGAAGCAAAAAGAGTCGATTACTTTTGAATTATTCATAAATATTTTAAATGGTAACTATGTATAATTATTTTTACGTCTTTATAAGTCTTTCAAAATATTCTTTGAGATGTTTTCAAAATCATTTCTACCGGACCATATTACTATTCAGATTATTTTTGTTTAAAAAAAATATAAATCCATACTCAACTCGAAAATCTTTTTACTGACAGTAGCCCATTTTTCGCAAGTTTTCAAAATATTTGTAAAACTATCATTTGAATGCCGGATCTTATATTTGTTAGCATGAAATAAGAAGGGCATTATGTTTTATTTTCTTATGTACATAATAAAATAAAACATAATGCGCTTCTTTGGTATGTTATAATAAGCTTAAATAAAGTTGTTTTTTAATTCTATTATTTTGACTAAATTATGGTTCTCTGACTACTGTATGGGAAACTTTAATTTTAAAATTTCGCCAATAAATAATTCCCAATTTTTTGTCAAATTTACACATTAACAATGTTTGTTATCATACATAGTCTTAACCTATAGAATCTTAATGGAAGTTACAGACACGAAACGAAAAGTCCCGACTGTAAAGTAACTGCTACATTATCTTTAAGTAATAGTAACGGCTTCATTTATAATACTGTCCCATTACTACTTTTTTTTAATAGGCATAATATGCAGTTAATAATATTTTTTAATAGGCATAATAAAATGCAGACGAAGTTTCTGCGAATCATTATTTGACACTGGCGTATACTCCTTCATACACATGAATTTATCACTTGACATTGACGTATACTCATTTATATATAAGAATTCACAACCATTATACGAGAAGAAGAAGAAGAAAATTGTTTTGTTTATGGTCACACTTTCAGATCTCATTCCCACAAACATATTTTGGAGAAACAAAACACTCCCCCTTTAATACAAAGTTATCGTAAATTCTCATCGTTGAATGTGGTAGTCCAAAAAACCCCTATTCCTCCTTTATACTGCACCCCGTTTCAAGCTTTAATTATAAATCCACGCATTATTGAATCCCTTGGTATTGATAAGTCGAATTATCACGCCAATTATGATTTCATCAACCACATTAACACCCATTGGAGTGACTGGACTGTCTTCTACACAGACGCATCCAAGATTGCTAATGAGGAACATGTAGGAATAGCAATATATTGCGAAAGCTTAAATATTAAGAAAAAAATTAAACTGCCCAAATTTTCAACTACATTCACTGGTGAGGCATTGGCAATCTTAGAAGCATTACAAACATCTTCAGAATTAAGTATCCCAAACACTTTAATTGTATCCGATTGTCTAAGTTCCCTTCAAGCAATAGGAAAGAACCCATTTTGATCCCCAAATAGTATAACACTTAATATAAGGGAAACTATTATACAACCTTGAAGAGGCGGGCCTTGATGTCGCCCTGGCTTGGGTTCCTAGTCATCGAGGCATTTCGGGTAATGAAGAAGCAGATACTCTAGCTAAAGAGGCAACATCTTCAGGAAATACAGACAAATATAAGTACACATTTGCACAAGACTTAATACCTTTTGCACGCTCTTCGATGATGGAGGAGTGGACAAATTACTGGAATGCCTCGAACCGCACCAGGGGAAAAAGATATGCATCAATTCAACCCTACATTCCAATCAAACCCTGGTTTTCCAATTATAGAAGTATTCGGAGAGAAGCGGCAACTATAAGCCGAATACGCTTTGGGCATTGCTGTTCCCCTGTCCACCTGGGTAGATTATATATAAGAAACTCTTCTTTATGTGAGTGTGGCCAGGAGGAGGGAGACCTTGAACATATATTTTTCTCCTGTTCTCTGAATACTTTCCCTTTGACCTTTAAAAAAACAAACCAAAATATTACTTCTCGCAAATCTTCCCCACCTGTTGAGTCTCGACAAAATTTCCATATTGAATAGCATCACTCATTTTATTAACAAAAACTAAATTAACCTGTAATAAAATATATGTATAATATATATGATAAATATCGATAGTACTCGTAAATTAAATTTAAATCATTCGCTCGCTCACATACATTTAACTATCATCTTATTGTAAATATTCATTTAGTTGTAAACTATGTAGTTTAGTTATAAAATAGTTTAACTCCATAGTATCTCACTAGATAACAGTAGTCCTGGGCTGAGTTGCTTGATGTGCCATGCGAATAGAACTACCTAGATACTATGAAGCTGACATCACTTGACACTGGCGTATACTCCTTCATATATAGGAGTTCACGGCCATTATTCAAAGAGAGAGAGAGAGAGTTTATGGTCAATTATGGCAGCTGAGCTAAAGTTGAAAATGTCAGTGTTTTGATTTGTTGGAAAGTGTTATTGATATTTTTATCATTTGAAAAGAGGAAATACAAAGTATCTCAAAATAAAAATGTCTCAAGAATTGTGTAATTCTGATTCACGTAAGTTAATAGATTACCAGAATTTATGCACTCAAGATTTATCCAGTTTATTATATTAACTATGATTAGCATTTCGTTAAACAATAATTTCAAGTGTTGTTATTTACTTTGCTGCCACATACCTTAACATTATATTTTTGTATTTTTATAATTAAACTGACACAGACAAATAATTTGATCAATAAGTCCAACAGCACCCTTTTCCAGCCCTGAAACCTTAATAGTGGAAATATTTTTCCATGATATGAAATGGGTAACTTTTATGACCAGATCTAAAAAGGAATTAAAGAAATCTCAAAATGCACAATCCTTTTGGACGAATTTAATTTAAAATTAGCATGTAAAGAGAGGAACTTTGAAAAATTTCGGTTGTGAAATAATAGGAGAACTTTATTGCTTGACTTTCTTCATCAAATTAACTTTTATGGAATGAACAACTTTTTTAAACATAAATTAAGTCTTAAATGATGGCTGATGTTTTGAAATCATTTTATTTTATTTATTTTACACAGACAAGAAATATGCATAATTTGCGAAAAACAACAGGTAATTTAATTTGGACACAATTTTAATGGATTTGGGTTTGTTGCCTTTCATTTGTCGTGTCCCCAGTAAACTAGGATTTAGCCTGTATTTCACTGAGGATATTGCAGCCTTCATCATCAGGGCAATATAAAAAAACCTCAATCGTGTTTGTTCCTCCTATCCCGAGGCTCTCGAAGAGGTAAAGACATGTGTAGCGGAGATTAATATAATAAGTGGAAGTATTTTTTCATTGAAATAGTAATATTGATCAAATAATTGTATTAATTATACTGGTCTTGTAAATTAAATATATACATATATTATTTAATATCTAAATAGGATCATTTTGTGGCTTAAGTTACTACTCCATGAACAAACACTTCCTTCATCACATACCATTTCCTAAATGAGTTGTTTTTTTTTGTATTTAAGAACTGTGTAAAATTAAGTATGATTTTCATGTTTTTGCTATTTCATTTTCAGTTATAAATACTGGGAAACAGTTTTCATTATACAGCTATCAAAATTATGGAATTCAGCAGAATGTCACTTTTATAAACCAAGACAAAAATGAAAGAATTCTCGAACACGATCATAAAATCGATAAAAATTCTGGAAATTTGAATAATTTACAACTGTATATGACAAAAAATAATTATGTTGAAGTTATAGTGAAACAAGATGCTCCTTTTGAAAATCCCAAATGTAATATACGGAGCCTATATCCAGAGACAACAGTAAACACAGATACTTTAGAAATCAAACAGGCAACTGATGAGAAATCAAAAGAAAGCAAAGGAAAAAAGCAGAAGCGAGCGAAACATGAAGAAAATTGGAAAAGAAATAAGATCAAAAGTATGCGGAATAGTGGCCAGAGTTATATCAATTGGAGAAATAAAAAAGTTGCACAGAGGACACTTAAATCACCTTGTGGAGATCAGTGTAAAATAAAATGCAAAAGCAAGTTTACAGAAGATCAGAGGCAAGATATATTTAATAATTACTGGGCTTTAGGTGATGTAGATCGTCAAAGGGATTTTATTGCTTGTTTTGTTTGTTTTATGAAAAAAAAACGTCAAAGACGTCTCATTCGTAAAAACGATGAAACTGGTGAATTACAATCAACAGTTGAAACATTAAATACCAAAAAAGAAAGTCGACGTAATATGACATACATTTATAATTTGCCAAGAGATGATCAGTCAGTAAAGGTTTGTAAAGTATTTTTTCTTAATACACTTTCTATAAGTCATCAAGTTGTTAAAACTGTCGCAGCAAAATATTCAATCCTTGGCAAGAACTTTTTGCTTAGTGATCAACGAGGAAAGCAGTGCCGTGAAAAATATCCTGATACTGTTAAAGATGCTGTACGTCAACACATCATGAAGTTTGTCATAGTTGAGAATTCTCCATCCAAGAAAAAATCTGGTAAAAAATCAATGCCTTCCACAATGTCTTCTAATAATTCAGAATTAAGGTCAATGGAAGATTTAAATAGAGAAACAAAATTACAGAAAAAGAAAAGAATGAGACATGAAGAAAATTGGAAGAGAAACAGGATAAAATCAATGAGGAACACTGGAAAAAGTTATATTAACTGGAGAAATAAACCTGTGGCTGAAAGAGTATTGAAATCACCGTGTGGTGATCAATGCAAATTGAAATGTAAGCGCAAGTTTACAGAAAATCAAAGATCTCAAATATTCACAGATTATTGGGCTTTAGGTGATGTTAATCGACAAAGATTTTTTATTGCACGTTTTGTTAATTTTACCAAAACAAAAAATCAACGACGTCTCGCAAATAAACTGGTTGCACAGGGAACTGAAGCTCTCAAAAGTAAAGAAGAAAGCAGACGTGTTTTTACATATATATACAATTTACCTTTAGATGCCCAAGTGATTAGAGTATGCAAAGTATTCTTTTTGAATACATTATGTATAAGCCACCAAGTTGTCAAAACTGTTGCTGCAAAATGTGCTTTGTCTGGAAAATGCAGCATTATTGCAGATCAGCGAGGGAAACGAAAAATTTCCATGCATCAAGGGAAGAAACTTGAGGGAGGAAATGGTAGAACTAGTAAAATTACTACTAGGAATTATTTACCAGCATCTATTACAGTCTCAAAAATGTATTCCATTTATAAGAAAGAATGTGAGGAAAAGAATGAACCTTTAATAGTTACTCCTTATATCTATAAGAAAATATTTAATCAACAGCTCAATGCCAAAAAGTTTGTAATAAAAAAAGAACCAATTAATAATACATCTGAAAATCAAAATCTTAATAAAGAAATACCTAAAGGTGATCAGCACTTGCATTCGGAATGCAAACCCCCTGATACGTCGATAAAAGAACAAGGTCACCAAGAAATCAATTTGATGAATAAAAAAGCATACAATAATGAGTTCCATCATATGAATCAAGATATCAATAAAGATGGCTACCTTCACCAATCGCATGATGTATTCATTGATCAAGTGTATATGGGTTATAATACAGCTAGAGAAATAGATATACATTCAGATGTCGGTGTCAATCAATGTAGACAAGAAACATTTTGGCAGCACCAATACATGCCGTACTAATGAAATCTGCAATATAGACATAGAAATCAATGTAACTCTAGAATTCATTGTTTAGGACGTTACCTGCGTTTGGTGACACCTTACCTTTATTTTTCTAATGTGTTTGATGCATTTGCGCGTCTGGCACCAAAATAAACTATTAGGTTATTTGGAAAGTAATGTGTTTTTAATGAAACAATCTGATGGTTATTTTTTTTATTCATACTAAGTCAATCTATAAAATAATTTCCCTCACTAGATATTACTTTTAGCCATTGTGTTGTTAAATTTTTAATACCCCTTTTATAAAAACTATGAGGTTTTGAATTAAAAAATTGTGAAGTCCCTTCTCCATATCGCTTAACACGTTGACTGCGGTATGTATTTATAGAATAGTGTAGAGGTACTGAAAAAAATCATATTTTCGAAACCTTAAAATCTTACGGTATTTTCGAAACCTTAAAATCTTACGGACACCTTAAAATCTTAAAATATTCGGTACCATACAAACAAAGAGAATCGAATGAAGCGCAACGGGCGTCATCAGCGTCTCTACAAAAAATGTGATGACGCCCATGGGCGTCTTTAGCAGCGAACGTGTTAAGTTATTAAAAAAATTCTGCCCAAATGGTGTTATATGGACCGAAAAAGATAATCGAAAGGGGTAATATCTGGTGAGTATAGCAAATGAGATATTACTTTCCAGCCTTAATTCCTTAATTTGTCCATCGTAAGTTTCGCACAGTGTGGGCACACATTATCATGTTTGAAAAACACTTGGCTTGTATTGAAAATTGTTAGTTTCTTTTTTCTTAATTCTTTTAAGCGGTTTAAGTGCTCACAATACAATTTTGCCTTTAATGTTTGACCAGTCCCAAGCATTTCATAATGCACAATCTCTATACAATCCCACCATATACACAAATGAACCTTTTTTGCGGTCAGTTTGGGTTTTTCCGTTGGTCTCACTACCTGCTTCTTTAACAACCATTGTTTTTTTTACATCGATGATTGTCATAAAGCACCCACTTTTCGTCTACAGTCAGCAGGGGGTGTAAAAATGGTGTTTCTTCAAGATCAAATCCGTACTTACGCTGATTTGTTCTCATCGGTTAATTCGTGTGAAATCCAATCACCCTGCCTCCATGCCTTCCCGATTTTTTTCACATGATTACTTTATACACGGATTTGTCTCTACTCTGGATACAGAGTATACAAACTTTTTTGCAAGCTGATGTAGTTAAGGTTGGATTATCTTCAATTTCATGGTTTAAATGTCGTCATCCACGGTTAAGATGTCATCCAATTTAGCAAATCTTCAATTTCTAGGACTATTTTTACTATCAAAATCTCCCGTTTCAAATTTATTGAAATAAAATGCAATTTCGTATGAATTCTTTGTTCATTATGAGTTCTAACATTGTGAATGAGTGATTTATATTTTTTATGTTGAAATGTATAATTCAGATGTTGACAGACCGAGAATTAATAAAACAGATGGTGACACGACAGACAGAGCACAACTAACCATCAAAACTCATTAACACAATGAAATTACAATATATTACTTTAGGTATAACTTAATATTAAGCGCAGAAAATTCAGCATCATTCCGAGTACCCAAATTCATATTGTAAAAAATCAAATATTATAAAACTATCATCTGAAATTGACATTTGCCTTCAAACTAGCATGAAATATGCATTCAAAAGAGAAAAAACTAATTTAGATAAAGATTTTGGCGTAGAAATAAATCATTTTTGCTCTGCAAATAAAGTGTTAATATGGTTAAAAAAACACATGTTTATTGAAAGGTGTCCAACAGTGAATTAATTTTATTACTAGAGAAACAGGTATAAGTCGATATGAATTGCTGTAGACAAGAAACAATTCATGCTGTATCATTTGATATTTTGGCTCATCAATTACATGCAATGTAATTAGTTGTATTTGAAAAATATTTAACATCAATATGTGGAATCTGTTCTTCAACCATAGAATCAGATATTGATCAAGAGTGTCGATTGGTAACAAGAAATATTTTTACATCAATATATGCTGCACCATTAAATATTTTGACACAATTGATACATTAGAAACTAATGCAATCTGTTGTATAGACAGAATGTTGAATATACTTAAAGATTTTGTCGAAAACAGTACTGGCAAAAAAAAAAATTGGCAGCGTATGTTTATTATCATATCTAATCTACTTATTTCTTTAAATGGCTTTTTTTTATAAAGTTGTAGAAATGATGATATTTTTCTGTGATATATAATTGTGTAAGTTTGTTTTCTACGAAAATATAGCTATTAAGTTACTGTGATTGGTATATTTCAGTGTGAAACAATTTAATTTTCAAGTGTTTCATATTAGAGTAAAAGTGAATTTGGTTGGTCCGGATTTCTTTGATTTTCGGGCAGTACTTAAATCATACAAAAAAGGGATAATAATAACAGATAAATAGTAAAACTTTGTTGATTTATTTGTGAAAATATTCAAACATTTCCTAATAGTGTGATGAGCGCATATGTGCTCTCACATTCTAAAGTCCAGAATGCGGTCAGTGTCGACACTTGTTGATGTTTCTCATACACAAATCCCATATTAAAAAGTTTTATTTTTTCAAATGTTTGAATACTTGGATAGTCCAGATTTATGGAAACTGGATTTTTTAAATCTTACTATATTTGATTAGATCACTTACCATATTTTTAATTTTAAAGATCTGATAATCTTGTACTATAAAATATATGTTCCATAAATATTGGGTTGTCTGAAAAGTAGTTTTTAGCTTTTTTAGCGCATTTTTTAGCCATTTATCCAAATTGCTTGAGGGCTTTTTTATGTCATTTTGAAAATGGAATAAAATAATTTGTTTTTTCGTTGCCTGGCTGCTTTTTTACTATGGTAAAGGAAACCGACAAATACCAAATAAAAAGATATGTATAGTGTATTGTTTTTTTGATAATGATGCAGTAAGCGACCGTGTATGTCAAATATGATTTTAAAAATTCCATAATGGTGATACGTCACCAGAAGGTATCCGCTCTGGAAAACTGATACTGAAAATATCGAAAACCACTATTCACGATTATTTGGTGTAATTTTACGTATGCATTTGACCTAAACATACGAAATTACTCTCTGGACAACCTATTACTTTTTAATAATAATTAGTATGTTGTGTTATTTATCAGTAGCTTTGTAATTATGTGAATAAGTTAATACTTAATTACTGTCGAATATTTATAAATCATCTTGATATACTTTCATGTGTCTTATTTTACAATATCTTGGTGTTACCAGTTAGTCGTCTGCCGTGGTTTTACTTTCAACCCATATTTTGTTTGAATTTAAATTTAATTTTTACTATCTTTTATACAATAATTTACAACGAATTCTATTTGAATATAAAAATTGAGCAAAAATAAATGTCATGTCTATATCTATTTTCAAAATCATCATTTTGTGGGCAGAAAGTAATAACACAAATTGACATTATAAAACTACCCAAAGAAATACTGGGATTTGGATCTTTTTTCATTCAGATTTGATCTGTGAAGACTGTGCTTGCTATAGTGTTTGTACACAATAAACCAATGCACACACATGCTTGATCCATCTACAAGATAGATTTACTATCTTGTGTCAGTTCATCCTGTGCATAGTTCCTTAAACAATGTAGACCGACTAATTCATTACTGTAGAATTGTGCAAACCATATAGCACATCGTCAAGAAATATTTGCCATATACTTTACTGAGAGGGCTGTAATAATTTCACAATGTGACACCAGCGCTGTGCGGGAGAGAAATGCCAAAATTTGTTCCAGTATCATTTGACAGAAAAAAAAACTTGAGTATTAGACATTTTATCTTTTGGTTTTGGAAAAAATAAATTAGCTCTTTTTTATTTCTCTTATAAAAATTTTGCTAATATTTTGACATAAGAAAAATTGACTCAGGGCTTTAATATGGTGCTGAATAATATTGATCTTGAAATTCAAAGACTATCCCTGACACATTTTTACATTTTTTATTCTATTATTTTTGTTTCACCTGCCAAAATTCAATTGTCAATGTTACTCAAGCACCTAAGTAAAAAAAGTATTCATGGCACTATTTACAGCTATTAGGACAAATAGGACTACCTGTGCAGTGTTACGTGCGGAGGAAACGATAGTGCATTTTCGATCAAACTCCACAGAGAGTTCACGTCAAAAGAATGTAAGTTACAATTGCTTGAGGAATTTGTATATTTTTGCAAATGTCCATAGATCAATTCCCTTGTTAACAGGATTTCAAAATTTTAAGTTATGCAATGGAAATCAAAAACATACAATCATAATATATACACATTTTATTTCAATTATATTTTACTAAAAAACATTTTCATTAAAGAAATATAAAATTTTATAAAATAACTTAATGATTAATACAAGATAATTCGAGTTTATATTGGTATAAAATCATTGTAAGTTTGCCAATGATTTAAAAATGTATAAAATAATTTCTTTCCTAGACTGTATGGAGCTCCAGATCAAATGTCTCGAGTCCGTCTCAGTTCAGAAGTGATTCAGTCAATTATATTTAATATTGCTTAGATTGTATAATGAGATAACAATGCATATTTGAGGTTGAATTCTTCCTCTCTGTTGACTTGGTGAGGATGATTTTATAATACCTTGTTATATTTCATTATGAAATGTAAGATATTGTATATAAAAATAAATAATACTAAGTATAAATAAAAAGCAATAATGGTTTTCAGGTCTCATTTTTATACAGTTAAATATTCGCTTTTTTTATTAAAACATTTCAATATATTCAAGAGCTTTGCCGTAGAAACAAAAACAATTTCATCAATTAAGTCTGCACATAAATCAATGCTCTTGAAAACTGCAGACTTGAGATCTGTTTAAAAAAGTAACAATCTTCGTCAACAAATCCGAACCTTAAACATTTGATTATAGAGGATAGACACGGTAACACTGTCGTAAGAACATGAACCAGATATTTTTAGCAGTAAAGAATGCCAGGTTAGTGGTTAACACATAGAAGAAATAATGTGCAAATCTGTATAAGGAAAATCACTAACACACTAATCACACAGTCAAGTGAAAAATGCCAGGTTAGTGGTAAATAGATGGAAGTAATAATGTGCAAATCTGTACGAGTATAAGGAAAAGCACTAACATATTATACCCACACTGTCATAATATGAACCAGATATATTTAGCAGTAAAGTGAAGAATGCCAGGTTAGTGGTAAACACATGGAAGTAATAATGTGCAAATCTGTACGAGTATAAGGAAAAGCACTAACATATTATGCCCACACTGTCATAATATGAACCAGATATATTTAGCAGTAAAGTGAAGAATGCCAGGTTAGTGGTAAACACATGGAAGTAATAATGTGCAAATCTGTACGAGTATAAGGAAAAGCACTAACATATTATGCCCACACTGTCAATATGAACCAGATATATTTAGCAGTAAAGTGAAGAATGCCAGGTTAACAAATAAATGGCCAGGTAAGAATAGTATACCAGCAATGCTTCTAAAATGTATTGGTGAAGATGGCATTTCTTTACTTCATATATAAAGTTTGAATGTGGTATATGGCTTCAGGACTGGGGGAAATTCGAATTTATCCTTATTCACAAGAAGGGTTCTGAACAAAGAAAATGTGAAAACTACTTCATCATCTCACTTATCTATCACATGAGCAAAATATTACTTCAGGTGTTTTATTTAAAATAATAGATATTACAGAAGTCACAGGGTATCCTTATAACCCCGAATACTAGGAGGAAAAATGAATGTCAGTTTTTTTTTTTTTTTTTATCCACTTTGCACGGATTTCTCCTGTTACACAAAGAGGTTGAGGGAAGTAGCACGACACGGAGCCCAAACCAGCGATCTTCCACACGGGAGTCTAGCACTGTGCACCTCAATTATCTACTGAAACACTATTAGTTGGCAGATTCCTTTTAAGTAGGCTAAATTAATAAATGGTAGAAGAACCTGCAAGCAATTTGTCAATTAATAGGAAAAAAATACGATTTTAATATACCGGCAGTACTGTATTTCATGGACTAGTAAAGCCTTCAATTATGTGGGGCGAAAGAAGATGTGGAAATGACGTTCCTGTTCATCTTGTGTCCCTCATAGAACAACTATATCAGCGTAATTATTCTCAAGTTTGGGTGAACGATATACCATCTGACAAATTTCCAGTGCAGAAAGTCTTTCACTAGGGGTCAACTATCTCTTGAACTTTTCAACCTTTATTGTAAACAAAATATGAAAAACTGGTTGGAGGTATATCAGTCGGAGAAAAATGTATCTATACATAGATAACTCCACTAAATTCATATGAAAGATCAGTGAACTGCTTCACCATGTTGAGGTTGAGCCTACTAAAGGGAAGTATTAATAATAAAATTAAAATGTATTGTAGACAACAAATTCAGCAGCTGATCATTCTTCCATAGGACTTGGATGTGGTCCATAAATTTGTTATTTTGGCTTTTCCACCACCGACATGAGAGGTTATGAAACAGAGATTAAAAAGAGAATCGGCATAGATGTCAAACTTGGAAAATAATTAGAAAAATAGGGGCATAACTATGAACAAAAAGATGCATCTTGTAAGATCCCTAGTCTTTTCAATATCCTTGTACGAATCAGGAACTTGGGCAATCATGGCCTATGGTATGCAGAAGATTGACACGTTTAAAATGTAGTACTGCTGGCAGGTGCTCAGGATTCCCTAAACTCTGAGATTTACAAATGTCTATTATTGAAGAATAAGGTTATTAGCAACTTTCAATGACTTATTTGAGGCAGTTTCTCCAGTTCTAAGATCATATTGTTCAATGAGTTGGCTAAAATATGGAATTGCTGGTGACTCGTAAAATTTTAAGGTCGGGAATGTAGAGGGAGATTATCAGATGGACAATCCATGTGAAGTCTACCATTAAGGAATGTTGAGAAATATTCATTGATGAAGTTGGGCATGAAATATCTCAAGTTTGTGCAGTATTCAATCCTAAGCATTGAGGTGCCGATGAAGAAAAAGAAACATTTTTGCATTTCATTATTTTATCATCTCTTTGTATTACATGGGCCTTAAAGTATAAACCCTTTCTGCTTTGAATATTCGTTGTGTATTTTGGGTAATGTTTAATATGATTGTACATCAAAATTTAAATAACTTTCCATAAGTATCTAAGATATCAACATTACAAATAGGTAAATCTTTGGGATCAAATGACAGAATTAACCTAGATCCAACATTACAACAAAACTACGGAAGAAAACTATCAAAATCTGAGTTTTCCAATGACCCATTTTCAGAATTTGATGGGATTCGCATATAAAATAGTATTTCCAATAAAAATTACACTAAAATCCCTTTTGTGTATTGGAATATAACTATTTAATATTTGGTAAGAAAGGTATCGCAAATGTAGCAATGTAAAGTTGTATTGTTAAAAATATTTTGGTCTGACAATTAACAACTCTTTATATTTTTATTTTCAAGTCTTAAGCTTTCCAATGTGTTTTTTTTTTAAATTTAAATGATTTTTTTATTTAGGTTCTTTGTTGGGAGGATTTGATGTGGTCGGTTCAGGAGGCTTTTGTTTTTTACCAAAATTTTCTCCATCTTCTATAGTTGTCGGCAGTACATATCCCTTAGTCTCAGGTAATGGTAAAACTAGAATCATACCAACTAAAGGAACAATACCAAATATAGCTGGTTGAATCCAGTCTAAACTGGTTTCTAAATCTATGACATACGGCGCTGCCATTGAGCCTATTCTGGAGACTGTTGAAACCAAACCAACTCCAGCATTTCTAAGAACAGTTGGAAAAACTTCTGAAGCATACAAATATACAACTATGAATGCTATAAATATGAATGATACTCCAATAACAGCTAGTGCTACTTTTACCATGTCTATTTTAGGAATAACTGCCATTATAATGAGGGATATAGATGTTATAAAAAAAGACCATAATAATAATGACTTGCGACCCAAAACCCTCATTAAAGGAATGGATAACAATGTTGCAGGAATTGTGGCAAAAGCTGAGATTGTTACATTTATAAATATGTTGCCACTTAAAGTGCCTGTTAAATGAGTTAACCCATAGTAACCAAAACCACATACTAACCAAGCCACCGACATGCCAATTGTGTTTTTACGAATATTCGGCGTCTTCATTAAATCAAGAACATTTCCTTTTTTCAGATCATCTTTTGTTTTGTTTTTCTGATATTGGTTCAGAATTTGTGCAATATTTTCGTGAGGCATCTTGTTTCTGAAAAATAAATTATTCATATAAATAGATTATTATATCATAATTCGGGTTAGGATAATAGGAGAATACAAGCGGAATTCAGTATCCTGTACTGATAATTAGGGGACATATTTGTATCAAACAACAATGTAGAGAGGAGCTACCTCAGGATATAATCCAAATGGGAGCACAGCACTTATTGAATAAGTAGAAAACTTTTGCCTATTTAAAAAAACATTACTAAGCATCTGGACAAAAATTAATTTAGGCCTCTAAATAAACCCAGTCTGGGAAGAGAACTCTACTTGCCAACCTCTGGGCTACAACGTCTTTGGAAATAGCAGCAACGTGTAACCACAAGGGGTGAGGTGATAAGGGCCACATATTGAAGATGCTGTCGGGTGGCTAGTGAAGAGTTGCACTATTTTATCGCCCAGAGGGGACTTGAATCAAACATCCATCCTAAAACATACACCGGTGTGTTAACTAACACGGAAGGATAACATACATGCATGGTGACATTTGGGGATAACAAGCGTATGAGTGACTGTAAATAGTCATTCCAAAGGGTCCAATAATTCCTACTAGCTTTATAAACATGGTGCGTTACATGCCAGGTGTCCTGTTTCTACAACTGATCTAACATGGAAGGATGGAGTGTCAAGCTATAGACAGACTTGGGTGGAGGTGTGGTTTAGCACCCCAGTGTTCCTGATGGAACGTATAAGGTGATGATGACCATTTTAAAATGTATTAAATTAAATACTTACATTATAGCCACTTTTTCCATTATTTTTATTGCTTTTTCGGTTTCTCCCACTGCTAATAACCACCTCGGAGACTCGGGCAAAATCCAATAGTAACATAACATTATGGTACTGGGAAGCGTAACAGCTAATAATAACCAGTGAAAATCACGGATAAAGTATGCAAATAATGGTAACAACATATGTCCAATATTTAATGGTAATTGATAAAGAGCTGATATAACTTCACGATGTTCTTTTCCTACAAACTCCATTATTAGAACATAGCCCACAACCATCAACCCGCCCGTTGCACATCCAACCAGAAATCTAAAGAAGATAAATGTCCAGTATTCAGGGACTTGTGAGGCTATGACTCCACAAACTATCTGTATGATGGCACCCCATATAAGGGGAGGTCTTCGCCCGTACCTGTAATGTTATATAGATTTAATAATATGAATGTTTCAATCTATTCTAAATCAATAAACTTACATTTTTTTATCATCCGTAGTTTAGTATAATTCTTAATCAAACTGTTTCAAATGTATATCTATTGAATATAACTATAAACGTAAAGATTATATGATTGGAACTATTTGGAAATTGAAGATGAATTATTAATTAGGTTGATATTTCATTTCAATAACACATGTCTGCAAAACTGAGGTTCATTAAAACTTTTTTATATATCTTTTACTCATTTTATAGTTTTTTCGAGTTGATATATCCAAAACAAATCTCAGTTTTTCTCAATCACTCATTATGTATCTACTACCTGTATTGGCATTTAGCCAAGTGAATGTAGTGTTAGTGAATTTATGTTAATAGGGAAAAGAGGTATAAAAAAAAAATCTGTGGAAACACTGGATATATTTATGACAAAAACTATTTGATAACTGTTGCTACTAAGAGTGCTGGTTTATGAATGCTATAAACAATTAGTAGCCTACTTTTGTATATCAATACTGAAAGAAAATAATTTTTATTTTGTGGAAAAATTATAAAATAACATTTTAAGTGCCATTTTTAATAAAAAATACATCAAGAGCTAAAATTTCAAAAAAGTTTTTTCTTTACAGGCCTGTGAAATTATCTAATAATTTTATCTTGGTTTTGCATTATTTAATTAAAAAAGATCTCAGCAAAAAAGGGTTCTTTAAAAATGTTACAGAGCCATTAATTTGCCCAGTGTAGTAAGTAAACTGTACAGATAAAATCCATTAGAAAGAGTGAAAAGAAATTGTGAATTGCTCAGGATGATTTTATAAGTAGAAGAGGGACGTGGATCAAATTTTATCTTTGTATGGAAAAATGTATAGATAAAATAAAAAGGTAAAGTATTTTTTCAGATAATGGAAGAGTCCATAGGGATATTGAACCCCATATAGCGATAGGGAACAAAGTCAATGGGGCTCTAAAACATATATACTCGAACCAGACAGTATCGAGCCAACTAGGCCATGGAGGTTGGTTTATAAATATTAATTAGTTTAACATATCCTGCATTTGAGGGCAGGTATTTGTGTAACATTTTCTCAGTTATTGATGTTTTACTGGGCTTATACTCGGAAAATTTGCTAGTATCCCCAGGTAGTAATATTAGTATTGGTGTTGTAGTTCAACTTTTTAACATGATGACTTTCATGGCCTAATTGGTAAGACACCTTCATTGTCTGTTGGTTTTTCAGCCCAGGGGCTGCAGGTTTAATTCCTATCGGTACCTTATTTATTTAAAAAAAATCCAATTTGGTTTTCCCTGTAAGCCTCTGTAACATCTTCCTGGTTGCTTGGAAGAGATTACCACATTTCAATGAACCCACCAGGTTTTATTGTATACAATGAAAATGTAATACAATAAATCATTTTCAAATTTTATTCTTCATTATTCCATTTAGATGCACAAATACCTTTAATAAATAGATCAATACACTCCTATAGTGAGTATTATTAACAGTGATATTAAAACTGTCTATTTACTTTACTCAATGACCTCCATGACCTAATTGGTAAGACGCTTGTCCTCTGACCTCTTGGTTATGAGTTTAATTTCTGCTGGAATCTTTTTTTAAAAAAGGATTCCAGTCTGATTTTCAATTAAAGTCTCAGTCTTAACAGACAGACCACATGGCATTAAGCCCCCAGGTTGTACTGTATGCAACAAAAGTGTAATATGATAAATACTTTTATTGCATTCATGACAGAATACTATATGTAGGTTTTTTGAAGTATTGATTAATTGTATAAATAATTCTGTTTACCTGTCAGATATGGCTCCAAATACAAAACTTCCCACTAAAATACCTAGCATTACAAATACTTGCGCAAATCCTGTCATCCAACGCCTACCACAAATTAGGTCCCACTCAGTTATTATAGTTTTTGTAAAAATTTGTGTGTTATATGTTATATTGGAACAAGGGCATTTGCCTGGTGTTTCCATGTTATTGTCTAAACAAACAAAGTTAGTTTTAGGAGAAATGAATATCACAGTCATTTGATGAAAAGCGACTGAAAATTTTGAAACAAACACAATTAAGCATAGATACAGCTGATATTTTCCAAACGCTCCGATATTTGCTTTAAATATATTGCCTATTTCCAATTCAGGAGGACGAGCTGATCCTGTAAAACAGAAAATTTATTTTAAATCATTATACACCTTAAAATTAAACTTATATGGTCTGTCCAATGGGAAAGGTGTCTGATTTTATTTTCGCGTAACCACCAGCACCATCTGTAGATAAATAAATAAGTTAACTAGCAATACCTTTCGACTATCTTCCATAAAAGTTTCAAAGCGCTGGCATCGCTGGTTCATTCCTAATCATGTAACAATTGACAAAACCTTTTGAGTCTCGGTCGGAAAAGGAACAATTGAGCAATCAACATTAAATTTTGTTTTAAATTGGGTAAAAGTGCCACAGAAACTTTTGAAATTATTCAAACTGTTTATGATAGCGATGCAATGAGTTATAAGAATGTTTTTAAATGGTATGCAAGATTTCATGATGGTAGAGAGAGCATTGAAGATGATCCACGGCCTGAACCATCATTGACAGTTCGAATTGAAGGAAATGTTCAAAGAGTGGCTGAAATTATTCAAAAGGATCATTGTGCGTTCACTAGGCTCATCGAGAAGCTCACTAGAATTCCTAAAACCACTGTCCATTTCATTTTATTGGAAAATTTGGGCAAACTAAAGGTCACACACTGACTTGACTATCAAAAAGTTTGCAGAGTGGAGTACAGGAGAGATATGAAAAGAGCAACTAATGTGGATCCAGACTTCATGTCAAGCATTGTAATGGGTGATGAAACATGGTGCTTGCAGTATGAGCCACTCACAAAGCGCCAGAGCTTGGAATGGAAGGGTCTCCAAAATCCACAATCTCCGAAACTGAAAAAAGTGCGCATGCAGAAGAGACGAATCAAGACTCTGCTCACTGGTTTCTTTGATTCCAAAGGAATTATCCATGAAGAATTCGCGCCAGAAGGTCAAATAGTGAACGCCGATGTGTACTTGGGTTTATGGGCCAGGATTCTTCGAGTTCAACTTGAATACCGGGAACATGGAGCATTGTTTTTGTTGCACCAAAATGCACTGGTGTACAAAAGCAAGAATGTACGCGATTTCTTGGCCAAAAAAAATATCGTGGTGCTCGATCACCCCCCAATTTGGCTCTATGCGAATTCTAGCTATTCATGAAACTGAAATTGGTGATGAAAGGAAAGTGTTTCGACACAATTTCAGACATCCAGAAGGCTTCGACCGCAATTTCGGAGGCAATTCCGAAGAATGAGTTTCAGGAGTGCTTCAGAAAATTTTACAACCGCTTCCAGTATTGTATTGACTCACAAGGAGTGTATTTTGAATAAAAGGTAATGTTAACTAAAAATAAACAATGTCTTCTATTTCATTTCCCATCAGTCACCTTTCGCATTGAACAGATAGTATACTCTATATTTGTACATGTAATTTTTTGACAATCATTATTTTCGTATGGTATCATTATTTTTATTTAATTATTTGAACAAAATTCATGCTAATATTCGATTTACAAAAAAATCGATTTTACTCAAGTTAGTCACGACGTTAGTAGTGACTGACTTGAGTAAAATCGATTTTAATTAAATGTTCGTAATTAGTATTAATTCATAGTGGATCTTGGCCTATTTAAAGATACATACAATACATTAGAAAGTCAGTATAATGAAAATTAAGAATTAAAACATCAGTTTAGAGAAAAACAATTGTTCGATTTATAAAAAAACTATTCGATTTGTAAAAAAAAACTATTTTACCCCATCCCTTTGTGACAAACGTCGCACGGTTCATCCTAGACTTTCCGAAGTATAGTAACTAAAAATCCTACCTTAAAATGATCTCAAGAAAACCAAGGAAATACACTGGGTATTCTTCGAAACTTATTACTTTTATTTTTGCTTCAGTACGTATATATAATTAACAGTGTCAGAATGTTTTATTAGTTTGATTATGCGTTTTACAGAATATGTGAAAAATATGTATAATTTTCCACACAATGAACACCTTTTTTAATGAATTTTGGGATTTTTTACAAATTTCGCAATGTGCTTGTGAATTTTAATATGGTTTTGTGTAATACAAAAAATTTCCTGGACACCTACATCAATTATTTCGTCAAATTCTGTCTGGTGTACGTTTTTATTCACAAATTACTCTGAAAACTTTTTAGTAAGTTATATTTCAAAATAATCTGAAACTTGTTTTTAAGTGATGTGAAAAAATATGTTAATTTTTTGAGAAGAACAAAAACAGATTTTTCCTATAAACTTTTTCCTGATGCCTATAATTAATTTACAATATTTACTAAAATAGAACAATATTTGTTTACAATGTCGATTAAAATACAATAGTACATTATTGATACTATGAAATACAACATTGACATTAGTTATACGTGCTATATGGTATATCAAATTCGGATATTAAGTAATATATAAACATTACTTTAAATTTTAAAATTACTACACAAACGGAACTAGAACACAACACATAATCTTAAAAATATATTAAAGTCAGGGTGAATGAAACTGTTTATAAATTTCTGTAATATTTGATTTCATAATTTACCTGCTTGATCACTCATATTGTGACTGTTTCAATATACAGCCAATTACAGTTTCAAAAATTTATAAATTCTTCACTGAAGCTCCCTTCACTCATTTTTATATTTAAAAAAAAATGACATTTAGAAAAAAGTTCCAAAATTGTAATGATCAGAAAACAGAGCAATTTTTAAATAATACTTTGGTATTCAGGGGATTTTAGATGACAGAGTAAATGAAAAAACTAATATTTTCCAGCCTTCTTCTTTAATAATGGTCGTGAATATATGAAAGAGAAAACGCGAGAGTCAAGTGATGTCCACTTCATAGGATATTGTTAGTTCTATTTCCAACCTGTATTATTTTAATCTACAATTATATTAAACCATGGGATTGTAGCAGCTATTTTTACCCCTATAGGGAAGGATTTTTCTCACGGGTGACTCACGTCTCAATTTTATAAATCTTGCAACCATGTGGCCAAAATTGGATCTTCCCACCTGTGCCCATAAAACGGATATATTTTCTACATTATGTTACATATGTTAGTATTATAAGCAAAGCATAGCTTACTCATTTCAAATTCAATTTGGTTTTTACTATCTCGTTTTTTTCTCAATATAGCTGGAACCTTTTTACTAATTTTAATAATTCAATGTGATTCACCCTTTCTCAAAATCAAAGGACAGCAGTTAAATTATTTAGAAATTCAGACATCTTTCAAAGTATATTTGTTAGTATATTGACCTCATTGTGTTGCTTCATTGTGAATGTTTTTCAGAAAAAATATTATTATACCCTACTGGTATTGATCCTATCGTGTAGACTGAGCATCGTGACTCCTATGATAACCTCCGAGGACTCCTCTCCATCCATCCCTGTATTCTGCAGCTTGAAGGGCAGTTGTTAAGGGTAGACGAGTTGTATATCTCACTTGGTCAGTCCAACCCATTCATTTTCATTGTGATGGTGACAGTTCTGCTCTTCCATATCTTTTCCAATTTTGACATCACATTTTTTGCCATTCAAGTTCTTCTTTTCACCTCAGCCTCGCATCCTTCATTGTTGGTTATTTTGGAGCCTAAGTTAATAAAGCCAGTTACCACTTCTAGACCATGGTTCACATTATTTGGTGGCAGTTTGTTACTGCGGTTTATTATCATTAACTTAATTTTTGACCTATTGATTTTCAGACCCAGGAGCTTGGTCTTGTGTTCCACCTTTTTAAGAGGCGTGGCCATTTCTTCTTCTGATGTGGAAATTAATGTTGTGTCATCTGCATATCTCAGATTTGAGAGCTTTCTTCCACCAATCTCGCGGTCCCAGTCTTCAAGTGCTCTCCTCATAATATAACATATTCTCTGTATAGGTTAAACATATTGGGAGAGAGGATGCACCCTTGTCGTATACCCTTTTGTATTTTAAACTGTTTGGACTTGATGTTGTTGACTTTGGCTGTCACAGAACTATGTTGGTACAGTGACTTCATAAATTTCACAAGATGTGCTGGTACTCACATCTTTGGAAGTATGTGTTAGTTTCTCCCATTTTATACAATCAAATGCTTTTATATAATCTATGAAGTATAAAACTGCTGGCATGGCGGTAGTATGAGACTATTCTTCTGCAATCATAACCTAAACATTGAATACCTACATTGAATAGATTGAAGTATTTGAATTTTGGATACTACTTCATATATAGGAGTTAACGGCCATTATTCAAGAAGAAGAAGAATTTTGGATACATAGATGTATTGAATACCTTGGACAGTGAGTATCTCTAATGCCCTCATAAGAACTGACAAAGTGTTCACTAGTTTTTGGTGGTGATAAATATACTGCCGTCATAAGCAAAAACGCAGTTAACGGGAAAAGATCAGAAATTTAACTAAGTATGAGGCAATATTCCATATCAAATTCTGAGCCATAATCCATAAAAAAAATGCAGAAAACCATTTATTTCAACACAAAAATCGATGTCTTTTTTAATTTTACAAAATACTAGGTTTTGCTAAGCAAAAAAACAATAAAACGTGATTCATAAGCAAAAAGACAGCAGGTGCCTATGCGTTTGCTGCGTTTTTGCTTATGAATCAAATTTTACTGCTTTTTTGTTTATGAATCACAACATTTTTAAGCAGCAATGAAAAACATAAAAGTGCAGTTTTCTCAAAACTTAACTTTTGCCATTAGCTGCGTTTTTGCTTATGAAGGCAGTATAGTCTCCTATATCCCATCAAAGGGAAGGCTGAGGTTTAATGAGGTATTAATGCAAGAGATGTTATAGCTTAGTAAGATTAAAGTTCTGACGGGAATAGTGGGTGTAGGAGAGTGGATTAATCTAACTCAAGATAAAGAGGCATTTCTGTGGTTGTCAAACGTCGGGGGTCCTGCTTTGACAATTGAGGACAAAGATATCTTTCAAAATTTTTAAGTGGTTACAAAGTAACCTTTTAGCATTTAATTTTTTTTCCATAACAAATATTCATAGAAAAACAAAATGTTTACTGCTCGTATTGTCAGATATTCAAATTATAATTGATTTGACAACCCTAGTCTTCAAAAAGAGGGTAAACGCTAGTCTTCAAAACCTCTTCTCTTTGAATTTTATTCTGCTACATATTCCGTGATAGGATTTTCTAATGGCTACAGCTTTTATGAAATTACAAGTAATATAAGCCATTCACTCAATCCTGGGTTTACCAATTATTGATATATGACTCTGATTTCTGCAATCCAATATAGCTTTGGGAAAATTAAACACAATAGGTCTTTAATTCATAACTTTATTTTATAATTATACAAATTGTAAACTTAATGTCGCTTGTTTTCAAGAAATGAACTCATTCATATTATTATTTCAGTGACAAGTTAAATAAAGCCTAGCAGTAACTGGGAGTAGAAATGTTTTTTTATGAACAATTCTGAATAGTTTATATTATTTTATTATTATTTGAAAACTTCTAAAATTTGAAATCATATTCATGCATATTTTTACTAACTTATTCTCTCAATAAAAAATAATGAGCTGTTTTGAGTACGTTTGTTGATATTTTTATAAAAAAAATTAGCCTTATTTTGATTACAGAACTGTTCAATCATCTACTTTAAAGATGGCTGCAATTCTTTCTTAGGAGTTTTCTTTCCGAAATTTTCTCCCTCTTCAATAGTATTGAGAAGTCGGCATCCCTTCGTTTCAGGTATTAAAAGGCATAAAATAGCCCCAATTAAAGGAAGTGCACCAAAAATTACAGGTGGAAGCCAGTCAACTTGAGTTCCTAATCCCGCAACATATGGTGCAGCCATAGAGCCAACCCTTGCCATCATGGATGAGAGCCCGACTCCAGCGTTTCTAACTACAGTTGGGAATAGTTCTGATGCATAAAGATAATTTAAAATGAAAGATATGAACATTCCAACATCACCAACACAAGCTAAGATTACAATTATAATTTCTGCTGATTTTGGTAAAATGGCAATTGCAATTAAACAACAAGAACTTAGCAAAAATGTTCCTATGAGCAGGGTTTTCCTTCTTACTTTTCTCATGATTGGAATGGAGATTAAAGTGCCAGGTATTGTCATAAGTGCTGATAATGCAACATTCATGAAAATGTTACCAGCGAGCTTTCCTATATAGTGGGACACACCAAAAAAGACAAATCCACTAACAAGCCAAATTAACGCCATGCAAATGGTGTTTTTACGAAGATTTGGTGTTCTAAATAAATCAATTAAATTTCCTTTTTGCATTTGTACTGATGTTCTTTTACTTTGATACTCATTCACATCACTGGATATATTTTCAGATGGAAGTTTATTTCTGTAAAATAAAAAAATAAATATACAGGATTATTACCACTTAACTTTGCACTTTTATACCTTTATCGACATATAGGGGAAAAAAATTGTCATTGAAGCAAGAGGTATTTATTTATTAATATATTTACTAATTAATAATTTATTAAAAAATATGTAAACCAAATTTTGAAATAGAAATGAAACATGGTATATAAAACATTTTGTCCACATTTTTCTTTTTATTAAAATTATTTTTCTGCTATTTTTAATTATTTTTTTAAATTTCTACAAAAGTTATATTTAATACTCGTTCTGCCCAAAACTACTCCAAAAAATGCAGATTTTTAAACTCCTCTTTATCTGATAAAATACAATAATTTGCTGGTATGAAAAATATTTCTGAGATTTTTATATCTTTCGAAGTTTTATCGAACTAATTTAAATTATAAATAGGCATTACTGTAAAACTCATACAGCCATACCAACAAGTAGTTTTTAATTGTTATATGAGAAAAGCTAAAACTTTTAAATTATAAATAAATTTTGATTGCATCTTCTTAGACATAATAAATTTGAATGTTTTTTTCATGAATTTTCTTCAGTGCGCTGAAGCAATGGTTTATTATTCAGATAATAAAAAAATATATAAATTATACTTTTTATCAAAGACACAGTTTGAGAATATATTATGGATAAGGAAATTTGGTAGTATGATATACGTATACATACTGTGTACTATCATAAATAGATTTACATTTTTTAATACTATCTTTGTAAAATTACTTACACTTTGGCTGCTTTTTCCAGTATAGCAACTGCTTTGTCTGTTTCACCAATAGTCAAAAGCCATCTTGGTGATTCTGGTATAACCCAAAAGTATATGAGCATTATAAATGATGGCACAGTCATAACCAGTTGGAGATTTGACCAATCATTTAAAAAGTACCCAAGACCAGCGAGCATAAGGTGGTCAATGTTGAAAGGCAACTGGTAAAGTGCTGAAACTGATTCTCTGTGTTCTTTGCCTATAAACTCCAAAACCAAGACATAACCGCTGGCCATGGTGCCTCCGGTTGCAGCTCCCAAAATAAACCGAAAGAATGTGAAAGACCAGTACTCTGGGGCTTGCGAAGTTGCTATTCCGAAAATCAACTGTAGAATAACAGCTCCTACAAGTGGCCATCTGCGACCATATCTGAAATAAAGTTCAAAGAACCAATAACTGCAAATCTTTATACAAACCATGTAGCCATTTCCCTGTCGAGATAGGCAGAGAGGAGAAAGTGCCAGACTTTCTTATCAAGACACACATCCTTAGCCTTGTCCTCATCCATATACCTTATCATAAAACTTCTATGATTTTGCTGACTTTTTACATTTCCTTCTTTCTAAATATCATTCACTTGTTCCAACCATACTTTCCTTGGTTTTCCTCTCACACGTCTTCCACTCACATAAGTACTATGTATTTGTTACTCTTTCTTCTTTAATTCGTTCCTCATGCCCAAACCATCGCAGCGTATTCTTCTTCATCTTACTCTATGCATCACCCTTAAATTAACATTTATCCCTAATCACTTCATTATGTAATCTCTCATACATTTTCTCCCCATACATTCTTCTCAATGCAAGTATTTCTACAGCATTTATTCAGCACGATTTACTCCCATACATCAAAGTTGTCACCAAAAAACTTTTGTGAACTATCATCTTAGCAAATTTTGATACTATCCGGTTCAAATATATATGTTGTAGTGTCCCATTGACTTTGTTTCCTATTGTCTGTGTGTGTATGTGTCCTATGACTTCTGTCACATCTATTTAAAAGAAAAAGAGAATTCAACAAAACTCGCCCATATACTCCGATCATCTCACTTCGGTGTGCCATCTGATCGAGTACAGCAGTGTGGTCAGTGAGTTTGCTGGTATGCAACGCCTGACTCACAAAAACTCGCCCATGTGCTCCGATCGTCTCACTTCGGTGTGCCATCTGATCGAGTACAGCAGTGTGGTCAGTGAGTTTGCTGGTATGCAACGCCTGACTCACAAAAACTCGCCCATGTGCTCCGATCGTCTCACTTCGGTGTGCCATCTGATCCAGTACAGCAGTGTGGTCGGTGAGTTTGCTGGTATGCAACACCTGACTCACAAAAACTCGCCCATGTGCTCCGATCGTCTCACTTCGGTGTGCCATCTGATCGAGTACAGCAGTGTGGTCAGTGAGTTTGCTGGTATGCAACGCCTGACTCACAAAAACTCGCCCATGTGCTCCGATCGTCTCACTTCGGTGTGCCATCTGATCCAGTACAGCAGTGTGGTCGGTGAGTTTGCTGGTATGCAACACCTGACTCACAAAAACTCGCCTATGTGCTCCGATCGTCTCACTTCGGTGTGCCATCTGATCCAGTACAGCAGTGTGGTCAGTGAGTTTGCTGGTACGCAACGCCTGACTCACAAAAAACAACAAATGCCAACTGTTGGACTGGAGAGGGGATCTTCGACTTCATAGCCCAGCAACAACGATAACAATAATATTTTTATGTGTATCTGTATAATATATGTTCATATAAATATGACACTTAATGGGATGATATTAACATTTATTGATACATGAGATAAGTTGGTTGACCTAAATGATAATTGAAAAATAGCTATTTTCAGTGTCATGACTGTGACCCTGAGGAAGGTTTCATATGCAGTTTAATTATAAAAACCCTTGAGTAAAATTATAATTGATTCCTTACCGTAGGTACTTTGGTAAAATTGGCAACATTCAAACAATCCACTAACTTTTGTGCAAGAATCTGAATAAACTATCATCAGTTATGAAACATTAAAGAGATAATTAAAATTATTATAAAAATAGTAAGAATGTTTTTAAAATATTCAATGAAAACTGTTCATAAACAAGTCAAGTAATGATTTTTTTACCTATCTGATAATGATCCAAAAATTAGGCTTCCAACCAGGATTCCCAACATAACAATTGTTTGTGTAAGGTCTGCTAGTGATTTTCTTTTACAAATCAGGTCCCACTCCATAATGATGGTGTTTTTAAAGACTGATGTGTCATATTTTGGATTGTTGCAAGGACATTTATTAGTGATATTCTCATTATTATCCATGCACTGGTAAGTGACTGGTGGTGCCAAGAAGATGATGCCCATCTGATGAAAGGCTACCGGGAATTTTGTGATGAAAATACTAAGACAGAGGTATTTTTGATATCTACCCATGGAGCCAATCGCTCTTTGGACCACATCCACATTTTTAGATTTATCTTCTGAAAAATAAAAAAAACACCCAATAACTATTTACAATGATTACATAGTATATATAAAATTCTTCTTGAATGACAACTTAGGTATCCAGAACAAATATTAATTGTGAACAGATTATTATTTTAAAGGATTCATCAGAAATTATTTTTTTATATTGTGTATTTACTTGAGCCCCTTCACAATGAACATATCTTTCTACTTATATATCATATTTAAAAAAAAACATAAGTACAATAGTTGAATAATGAAAATCCTTGAGTAAAATTAGGGTTGATTTATGGTGTAGATACTAAAGTGTAAGTTACAACAATAAATCAATACAATAACTTTGTGTAAGAATCTGAATAAACCACCCATAGTGAAATCTTCAAGTATTGATTATGATTAATTAAAAGTTAAAATAGTCATGAAATATTCAATAAAAAATATTTATAATCAAGTCAAGTGATAATTATTTTTACCTATCTGATACGGATCCAAAGAAAACACTTCCAACCAGGATTCCCAACATAACAATTGTTTGTGTAAGATCCGCTAGTGATTTTCTTTTACAAATCAGGTCCCATTCCATAACAATAGTATTGTCAAAGATGGATGTGTCATATTCTGGCTCATTGCAGGGACATTTATCAGTGATATTCTCATTATTATCCATACACTGGTAAGTGACTGGTGGTGCCAAGAAGATGATGCCCATCTGATGAAAGGCTACCGGGAATTTTGTGATGAAAATACTAAGACAGAGGTATTTTTGATATCTACCCATGGAGCCAATCGCTCTTTGGACCACATCCACATTTTTAGATTTATCTTCTGAAAAATAAAAAAAACAACAGCCATATCAATTGATCACTTTAAAAGAACTGCCGTCTTCAAGACACTCTTCCTCTCCTTTAACTCTTTCTTCAATATTCTCTCTCTCCCATCCCTCTCCCGGTCTAGAACCCTCCTCCCATTGCCCTCTCCATCTGTCTTCTGTCATTGGTTAGAAATACATAAACATTTAAATGCATCGGTGAATGAAGCTTCAAATTAAATTGCAGAGTAGAGCTTACAAAAAAGTATTAATTTATTTTCAGAATACGTTGATTTTAAGAATACGTTGACTAAAATATATATATTTTTTATTTTAATGACAGTATTTATTTTTTAAGTTCTTTTTTTCACTTTTCTTTCTCCCCACATAAAACCGTATAAACATTTATTATTTTTTTTATGTACTCATAATTCGTTTCAGTTTCATCCTTTTTTCCTTTCATTCTTATGGTGAACCAAAAATATTCCTTAGCGCATTTATTATTTTAATGGAGGGAAAACATTTTTTGGTTATCTTAAAATAAAAATACGTCATTTAAGTATTTGTAATAATAATTATATTCGATTTTTCACAATCAAGGAAGAGTGTCAATCTGTCACCTTTATTAATTATGCCTTTTTATTTTATCTTACATTTGATGCAGATATAACCCAATTAAACCAAACAAATCCATAATACAAGAAAAAATTAAGTAGGTAAATCTCTAGTCATAACGGTAGGAACAAAAGTGACACAATCATTCCTACAAAACTCTTTAATTAGCCGATCCTCAATTTATTCACTAAGATATGGAAATTATCAATATTGGAAATTCAATTAACAAGGTTAAGTGTAAGTGGTTACACTCTTAAAAGCTAAGTTTGTCAATAATAATAAGTACCATATGTCAAATTTATATAAATACCATTACACTGTCTCCCTATCGGAGTAGGCAAAAAGGAGAGAAGGCCTGATTTCCTATTGCGACATACAACTTTCGCCTCTTCTACATCTATGCATCTCCCATGATTTCTCTGACTTATTCATTTCCTTCTTTCAAAATATATCAAATATCATAGACTTGATCCAACTATACTTACATTGGTATTCCTCAATTACACGTTCCACTCACATTTATTCTGTATATTTTTTTTACTAGGGTTTCTTCATTCATTCATTCCACATACCCAAACCATCTCCGAGTGGTCTTTTTATCTTGCTCTACACTTTAGCCATTAATTAGTTCACACTCATCCCTAATCACTTAATTTCGTATTGTCATACATTGTTACCCCATGTATTCTTCTAAATGTATGCAAACAAATGTTGAATTTGAATATTAAAAAGTTTATGAACATTATTATATATTTTATATTTACTACACAATAAATATAACTGGATTTAAATACTGAATAAAAAAAAAACAAATCCTGATGAATAAACTGGTTTTATACAATATGATTTCATAATATTACCTGCTTCATCACTCATGTTTTGTCTGCTGTCAATAACTTTTTTTTTAATTTCTTCATACTTCATTGAAGTTCCTTCAACTCATTTTTATATTGTTTTCAAAAATAACTGTTTGAAAAAAGTTCCAAAATTGTAATTATCAGAAAACAGAACTAATTTTAAATATGGCTGTGGTTCTCAGGAGGTGATAGAGTAAATGAAAGAATATTTTTCAACCTTTATTGTTTTATGCTACAATATAATTATATTTAACTATGAGTTAAACAATTATTATTGTTGTTGATGGATTTGTTTCCACAGGTATATCTTTTGGACAAGAAGAAAATTTGACTCAGTGATTTTTATTCTATTATTTATCATTATAAAGTTCTTTTAGTAGTATTTGTATAAGAGGAAAGTTGACTCTTCATTCAATGCACAGAAATACATTACCTTGTGGTCCTTACTTTTTGGGGCTCATGCAGCACTTTTCAATTATATTATTTTATTTATTTTCGATGTTTATTTTGCTCTAATAACATTGACGCGTGCGCCGCACACATCTATATGTGGAATGTGTGCAGCACACACAGGCGGCCAATTCAAGGGGTGGCAGCAAGCCTGTTCTTTAAAAAAAATTCTATCCATAAAATGCAAAATGATTAATTTAATTGACAAAAGTAGTATATGACTAACTTTGCACTCTTGCACACCATTTAATTTGGATTATGACATCCGTATATTATATCTCTTAATACACAGATGTGCTATTGTTTTCTCTCCATATTTTTGATGCTTTGGATTGTGGAATAAAACAAGATGCGATATAGGATATGGGTACCTATTTAAGATTAGCTTTTGCCAGCTTGAATATAAACAAATTTTAAGGATTGAAGTGCGCAATGATAACTTACGATTATTACCTACCCTTAATCTATCCGATCAGTAACGAACAATGGATTTGCCTATGCATTATCACTTTCGTCAACCTCTTTTAACTAAAATATTTTCAAACAAAAATTGTCCATTCACAAAAAGTTGAAATTGTACACTAGGGCTGCCCAATCTTTTTGTAAATGTGAGCTACTTTTTTTGAAGCGCAACATCGTGATCTACCAGTATACGGGAAAAAATACAAAATTTCAATTAGATATGATAGTTTCATATTTTTTATAAAGTAAAATTATGTTGATAGCAAATGTCTTCTTAAATATAAATTTTAAGTGCACAGGTACAAGAGCCAAGCTACATCAAGACATACACCACTAATAAGAGCAACTGTCATATTTGCGATACATCTATTGACAAATTGAATTAGATATTCTTATATTTCAAGTTTAAAACTCAACTAATTTCACTTTTTGAGTTCCTCATATTTCTTATCAGAATCAAGTAAGATAATATTTTTTAATATTTGCAGTGGAAGAAAAAGTAACGGTCTACTTAATAGCATGCCATAATTGATTGGTAGATCTCGATGGACTGTTTGGGTATCCTTGTTTTACTAATAATTTGATATAAGGGATTGTATTTGCTTGGAGTCTACAACAATTGTCAAGTTATCAGTTTTAATCCTAATATTTTTTTAAACAAACATATATAATTTATTATTTCATCTTAGTTTTATTTTCAAATTAAATTAAATGTTAAACAAAAAACAGCATGCTAATGCTGAATTATTATTTTTTTAAATAAATCAAGCATTTTTTAGTTTTTGCTTACAGGCAGCTGACTGCATTTTTTGCTAAGGCCTTGTGTTAACATGTCCATAAGCTGAATCCCAGCTGAATTGAGTAAATCAACAGCCATCAATATCAATACAAGATTTTCAATCAGTTCAGGGAAAAATATTGGTTTACGAGATGCACTTCCTTCCGTGCGGAAGGTCTCTGGTTCGAACCCCGTGCTGTGCTACTCTCTCAAATGACACAGGCATTTAGACACTAGTATTTGATGGTATAAGTATACCTATGACTTCGGTCATATTTATTATTAAAAAATATAGATATACAGTCATCTTCTAATAAACCTTCCTTCAAGAATATTTTTTTAGTGTGTATAAGCAAAGAATTAAATATTTTAATATTAGCCGGATGTTTTTATTTATTATTTTGAATTTTAAAAGGTTTTGAGCAGCCTCACACTTAAACGATAGTTGAAACGTACATTAATGCTTTAATAAAAACTGGCAAGGAAAAAATAATAGTGGTCACTAGAAGTAATTTTACAGTATTTGAACTTTTTCATTGACAAAAATTCATAGAAAAATCTAATGCTTACTTATCTTATTGTCAGATTCAAATCATAATTGATTTGAAAACCCTAGTCTTCAAAAAGAGAGGTCTTCCTCTCTATGAACTTTATTCACTTATCTTTTCTGTGATCCAATGCTTAGCTTTTATGAAATTTCAGGTAGTATAATTCATCCACTTAAGCTTCGGCCTGTGCTCTACAATCCAATATTTTAGCTTTGGGAAAATGAAACACTTTCTCTTTAATTCATAACTTTATTTTATAATTGTACAAATTGTAAACTTAATGTTGCTTGTTTTCAAGAACTTAACTCATTCATTTTATTATTTCAATAAGTTTTTTTTCAATTAAAGCCTGGCAATAACTGAAAAAAAAAAATATTTTCTATCAACAAACTCTGAATAGTTCATTTCTCTACATCATTTGAAAACTTGATCATTTCCATATATTTTTTACTAACATATTCTCTCTTATAAAAATTCAATAATTGAGTCATAGTGAGTAAACTTGTTTACATTTTTATAAAAAATATGAACTTTATTTTGATCACAGAATAAAATCTATTCTACTGTCTTATTTAAAGATGGCCGCAATTCTTTCATGGCAGTGGAATCCTTCTTAGGATTTTTCTTTCCAAAATTTTCTCCCTCTTCAATAGTATTGAGAAGTTGGCATCCTTTCGTTTCAGGCATTAAAAAGCATAAACCAGCCCCAATCAAAGGAAGTGCCCCAAAAATTACAGGCGGAAGCCACTCAGCTTGAGTTCCTAATCCCGCAACATATGGTGCAGCCATAGAGCCAACTCTTGCTAGCATGGACGAAAGCCCAATTCCAGCATTTCTAACTACAGTTGGAAATAGTTCAGATGCATAAAGATAAATAACAATGAAAGCAATGAACATTCCAACATCACCAACACAAGCTAAGATCACAGTTCCCATTTCTGCCGATTTTGGTAAAACGGCAATTGCAAATAAACAACAAGAAGTTAGCAAAAATGTTCCTATCATCAGTGTCCTCCTACCCATCTTTCTCATGAGTGGAATGGAGATCAATGTACCAGGTATTGTTATAAGTGCTGAGAATGCAACATTAATGAAAATGTCTCCAGCGAGCTTTCCTATATATTGGGACACACCAAAGTAGCCAAATCCACAAACTAGCCAATTGAACATCATGCAAATGGTGTTTTTACGGAGATTTGGTGTTCTAAATAAATCGATTAAATTTCCCTTTTGCATTTGTTCTGACGTTCTTGAACTTTGGTACTCAGCCACATTGCTTGATATATTTTCAGTTGGAAGTTTATTTCTGAAAAATGAAAATTTCTATTTTAATGATAACTGTCATTTTACTTTTACCATGATATCTTGAATAATCCATAGTGAAATAATTTAATATTTATCAGTAACTATTTGGATGTAAAATAATTTTTCTGTTACTTATGTATAATTATTTGTTTTCATTTTTACCAAAGTAATGATTAAAATTCAAATTAATTACTCTAAGTTCTTCCCAAAAATACTCGCAGAATGGATTATTTTGTATATTATTTTTAACCTAATGAATTTATTAACATAAATGGCTTCTACCTATCTCTATTGTTTTTATAATTTTGAAAGTATCAACAAATTTTATTTGTTACTAATCAATATGGCTAAATTCATACAACCATACCTACAAGTAGTTTTTAACTGGTGATGAGAAAAGTCAAAACTTTGAAAAGTGATATTTACTTTTTACTTCAATAATGGGCGAATACTTATATCTTATACTATACTTATATCAAGACAAATACTTATATTAAGTGCAAGACTTTTCTGACTTACGAGTATATTAAATGCAAGAGTGAAAGACTTATTAAATGGATAATTAGAAAAAAAATTAAATTATTCTCTTTATTGAGGACACATGGCATGAGAATATACTATATGGAAATTGGGAAATCAAACATTTTCAAAATTAGACACTGTTTTCGAGCCCAGTTTGATATATAACATACTCTTACAATGAATTCTTTTTTATTTTACAATATTTTATTTATTTATAAATGACAAGAAATTTTGTAAATACATATTTAAAAAAAAAACAGGTAATTTAATATAGACACACAATTTTTATGGATCTGGATTTGTTGTCTTTTGTCGTCTCCTCAATAAACTAGACTTTTTGCCTGTATCTTACTGAAGTCATATAACAAAAAAATGAGTTGGTTTTTTTCTGGCAATAAGGTTTAAATTGCTGTTGAGCATGTTGATAACATAAGATAAATAAAACTACTCACACTTTAGCTGCTTTTTCTAGTATAACAACTGCTTTATCTGTTTCGCCAATAGCCAAAAGCCATCTTGGTGATTCTGGTATTATCCAATAGTACATGAGCATTATGAATGATGGCACAGTCAAAGCCAGTTGGAGAGTTGACCAACTTCTTAAAACGTATCCAAGACCAGCAAGTAGAAGGTGACCAAAGTTAAAGGGTAATTGGTAAAGTGCTGAAACTGGTTCTCTGTATTCTTTGCCCATGAACTCCATGGTCAAGACATAACCGATGACCATGGTGCCTCCAGTTGCAGCTCCCAAAATAAATCGAAGAAATGTAAAAGACCAGTACTCTGGAGCTTGCGAAGCTGCTACTCCGGATATCAACTGTAGAATAACAGCTCCTACAAGTGGTCCTCTACGACCATATCTGAAATGAAATTACAAGGATAAATTACTGCAAATATTTATTTGTAATTCTTAAATGTACGTTTCCCTTTTTCTCTACATGACTCTCTTTTTATGGCTCAGAGATGAGATAAACATTTATTGACACATGAGATTAGCTGATTAACCTAAATGATTAAAGGAAAACAATTATTGTTAGTATCATGACTATAGCATTAATGAAGATGTATTGATGCTGTCGATTTTCATTTCAAAGAACTCCATTTTTTATGAAAATCAAAATTAAACATTTTGATAGTTCTATATCTTTTTTTAAATTTAAATAGTGACGTTGTTTCATCAAACTAAGTTGGAAACTTAGCAATGTGGTTATATACACCCAATAACTATTTACAATGATTACATAGTATATATAAAATTCTTCTTGAATGACAATTTAGGTATCCAGAACAAATATTAATTGTGAACAGATTATTATTTTAAAGGATTCATCAGAAATTATTTTTTTATATTGTGTATTTACTTGAGCCCCTTCACATGAACATATCTTTCTACTTATATATCATATTTAAAAAAAAACATAAGTACAATAGTTGAATAATGAAAATCCTTGAGTAAAATTAGGGTTGATTTAAGGTGTAGATACTAAAGTGTAAGTTACAACAATAAATCAATACAATAACTTTGTGTAAGAATCTGAATAAACCACCCATAGTGAAATCTTCAAGTATTGATTATGATTAATTAAAAGTTAAAATAGTCATGAAATATTCAATAAAAAATATTTATAATCAAGTCAAGTGATAATTATTTTTACCTATCTGATACGGATCCAAAGACAACACTTCCAACCAGGATTCCCAACATAACAATTGTTTGTGTAAGATCCGCTAGTGATTTTCTTTTACAAATCAGGTCCCATTCCATAACAATAGTATTGTCAAAGATGGATGTGTCATATTCTGGCTCATTGCAGGGACATTTATCAGTGATATTCTCATTATTATCCATACACTGGTAAGTGACTGGTGGTGCCAAGAAGATGATGCCCATCTGATGAAAGGCTACTGGGAATTTTGTGATGAAGATAATAAGACAGAGGTATATTTGATATCTGCCCATGGACCCAATTGCTCTTTGGATTGCGTCCACATGTTTTGGTTTATCTTCTTCGGCATTTTCTTCTGGAAAAAAAAACCATCAGCTGTATTAAAAAATGTCTTTAATAGAGCTGTCATTTTCAAGAGATGTATATTCTCCCTCTCCCTATACCCCCTCCCCTCTCTCTCTTCCTCTCACTGCTCCTCTACCTCTCCCTCACCTTTCTTGTTGTCTCGCTCTCCTTTCATGGTACTATAGATCTTCTATTTTTAATGATACTCGTATATCTTGACGGAGTTGGATAAAATGGGAAAGGGATTTAAAATTTTAACTCGTGATGCCAGAGTACTAAGACCAGTTAAAATCGCGTTGTTGGACCGAATCAGAGAATTAGCAGAAAAAATATATATTCTTTAATCAAAATATTTTGATGAGAAGAACTTTTGACGATCTATGAAAATAATAATAATTTAGATAGTTAATAGAGGGTTATAAACCACAAGCAAAAATAGAGGGGTATGAAACACAAGCAAATTGATGAATGGGTCTCTATGAATGGGACCAAATTAAATTACAGAGTAGAGGTAAACACGTTCAAATAAGACTTAATTTGTTTTTAAATAGTCAGCAACACAGACCAATTTCCTTTTTTCTCTCTCTGCAATTATTTTTTATTACGTCTTTTATTCACTATTCTATTTGATTATTAAAGTCTGGCAAATTATACAGGGCTACTGGCATTGAATGTAAATTATCAAAAGAAGTTGTTAAGGAAATGTAAAAAAATCAAAATATACCATAAAAAAACTTTATATGAATATAATATCAATTCCCATTGAATCTGGAAAAATATTGGAAAGTCAACACTTAACTTAATAACAAAATAATCTCAAAGAACTGTAACTGTGGCTCTGTTTTGTGGCTATATTTTATTAATATGTCAACGTTCATTAAAATTGGGATGCAAAGGACTTAATATACACAAAAGCATTGCAATCGAATTTGTAAAAATTACGTATACATTTGTGCGGAAGACGAGGTAAGAGTTCTTGATATACAATTATAACATACAAATTGTAATTAAAAATAAGGCAATGTTTTTATAATTTTTTTCTTATTGTTTTGATCGTTTATTCTATCTACGAATATGTTTAAAAATGCTTTCCGTTAGCTTTTCCACTAACACCCTTTCTGTAGTGCGAGCGAGATGTTTGTTGAACATAGAATACATTATTTTGTGGGCTTAATATTACATTGTAGTGCAGGATTTTGGTTCCGTATTACTGAATTCACATATGTTATCATAAAAAACTTTATCTAACTAGATCGCCAATTTTTGGACATTTGCATAAAAAAACTATGTTTCTAACATAAATATGAGAAAACAGGAGAAAATCAATATTTTACAAATTTTTCATTTATTATATTTTTATGTACGTAACAATATTGTGATCCATGTTGTTTTTCAGGTATTATACTCCATATATTTTTGTAACACTATTTTAATTATTATTTTAATAATAATAATAAAAGGACAATTTACAGAGCGCCGGTTAAAAACAAACTCTTCAAGAGCTTTATTTTGGTCTGTTTTGTAAAATTATCGTTGTATGTTGCATTACACCATTTTACGCATTGGCTGGAATAAAATGATTACTCTAATAGCAAACACCATCACCGTTTCTAATAAAATGCGAATAAATACTGTTTTTTTGGACCTCAATTTTTTCTTTTAGAAAAAAATTCAATGCTGATTTTTAGACTGAAGTTCTAGAATATTTAAAAGTTTTTTCAACATTCCTTCTCTCCACATGAAACGGTATTAACATTAATTTTTTTATTAATTCGTCGTTCATTTCGATATCGTTCCTTTTTCTTTCATACTTATTTATGGTGATCCAAAAACACTCCTTAGCATACTTATTATTTTAATGAAGAGGAAAGATTTTTTTGTTACATCTGTCTTTAAATAAAAAAAAAAACGTCATTTAGGTATTTCAAATAATAAATATATTCGATTCCTCTCAATCAAGGAAGATTGTCAATCTGTCACATTGATAAATTATGCCTTTTCGATTTTATCTGACGTTTGATGCAGATATATACTCGTAACCCTATTGAATCAAACGAAATGCATAATGAAGAAAAATACTAAGAAGATAAGTCATAACAATAGCGGCTTAGTCATTTCTCAATGTATCCATAAAGATATGAAAGCTATCAATATCGGAAAATTCGAACGAATTTTCCGATATTGATAGCTTCCACCGAAGTTCCATCTGAAAGTTTCACCGAATTTTAATTCACTGTGACGTAAATAATTGTCAGGTGCATTAAACAACAATTTGTCAATAAACAAGGGGTTCCTGTTATTAATTTGTATAATATGTTGAAACCATATATTGTGTAATAGCTATTGCAATTTAGAAAGCTCATAGACTTGACAAATCAAATCCGAAGTTCCGATGACAAGGAGACTCAAGATCTGAAACAATCGCTACGTTCAATCTACTACAGCTTTTTGTCGAGAAAATTTATAAGACTCTATTTTGACTCTGTTTAACACTGAGAATATATGCAAAAAGTGAATTCGCCAAATATACGCTTATCTTAATGTAAAATCAGTTCGGAAATGATTCCTCCGGCGACTGAACCCAGGACATCAGCTCATTAAGCAAGAATGCTTACTATTGAACTATTATATGTCTGTTTACAAACCAAATATTAAATAATCTTTAATATTTAATTTAGAGGTGGGCAATCTTTTCAGGCTTACCGAGCAACATTAGATTTTTTGTTTTATTAATATATGTTAGCCGCAACTGTTCAAGGCAGGAAATGTACAAAAACTTGACTTTTCAATTTATATTATTTCAATCCTAAATAATACAAAAATATTTAAACTATGAGATTTTGAAGAAAACTATTATAAAATATGAGATTTTGAACAAAAGACTATTATTAAAAAAACGAGCAAAAATAAAAAACACTCGTCCCTCGATTTACGCGGTAGATAAGTTCCGCGAAAAACCGTGTAAACAAAAATGGCGTAAAAAAGACATGGAGCTCATGCAGAATCATGAGATAGGTTTCAAGATATATAAAAACTGCGTAAAAAATATAAGGAGCTCATACGAAATGTGGTGATGCGTTCCAAAAAGAATTATTTATTTCTTTGTACAAAAAAATTTATGATTGTACAAAGAAATAAAATAGAATTTCACCATTACAATTTTTTTTATTTAAATGCACACACATATGACATGACTTTTATTAACATAGTAAAAGTAGCGAAAGAATTAAAAATGTATACAATGTGTTCACATACTACAATACATAAACATGTAATAAAAGAAACAAGATTATTTTATTCAGAATTTTCCCTGGTGTCCTCTAAAGCAATTGTTTTTTTTCTTCTTCTTCACAATTGTTGGTTCAAAGTCTCTATCATCAGTAGAAATATCTAAAACATCTGATTCTTTTGGAAAAAAACTCTCTCTGGTTATTGTTAGAAAACCTAACATTTGTTTTTTTTTATTTTTTGTCATTTCTTTATGAATATCTTCATTTTGCATATAAATATTTTTTATCTCTCGTTGATTTTTTAAAGCTCTTTCAACATTGGAATCAATATTTATCACAATATTTTCTGGCTGATTGAATAAATTCGCTCACATTTATAGCACTGAATAAATTTGGTAATAATAACAATAATTATTATTCCATTGATTCGCCTTGACTTTGGCACCGTGGACTAGTGGTTAAACTATATATAATATAAATAAGGACTATCTTCTTCAATGATCTTTTTAAATTTTATAAAAAAACTCCCTTTAAAAAAAACATTATGGAAAACCGCGTTAGATTAAAGCCGCGTAAATCGAGGGAAGGTTGTGCTCTGTATTTCTCAGGTTCTTCCTGCTAAGTGGGACTTTTGTGGCAGTACTCGTATTTGCTTGGATTGGAAAGTTGTAAAGAATACACAACGTGCCAACAGACATTAGCATACATTTGCTGAAATACTATATAAGCTTTATTCACTAGGCCGACTTTGGAACGATCTTCATGGCACAATAAGATATGCTTCATCCTTATTGATTTTAAAGAATAAATTAAAGTAACATTATTATCTCAAAATATTCATCGTCCTTAAATGCCACACGATTTCCGCCCGACTCTCTATTTTTCTTGAGATTTATCTTTAACTTTAATTTTTGTTAGTTTTTCTTAAATATTTTTCATATACTACGTTAAAGATATGGTCATGGATACTAATAATAATTTTGAAATGAAAACTGGTTGATTGGAAAAAATTGCTTTAAAACATTAATTGTCAACCTTTTAGCCCTAAAAGATAATAAAAATAAAATGAAGATGCGCGAAAATTGGTTATTTTCTCTTTGTACTTGTAAGTCATTTACTTTTTGCGACCCCCCTCCCCCTGGTCTTCTACCATGAATTCTACTCAATCGGTACTGTATATGTCTTCTGTTAGTATTTCATCAGTCATTCGTTTTACATAGCCAAACCATCTAAGAGTGTTTTTCTTTATCTTACTTAATACATTGGCCTTCGCATTCATTAAAAAATCGCTTCATTCCGTATTATGTCATACATTGTCACCTCACGAATTCTTATCAGTGCACGCATTGTCACCTCACAAATTATTATCAGTGCATGAATTTCTAGCGCATTTAATCGGCTCCTTTCTCTCTTTTTTGACGTCCACGTTTCATTTACATACATAAAGTTAATACTATACTACTGTCGTCTTAGCAAATTTTAATACTGTGAGGTTCGAGTATATCTGTTTTAGAGCTCCATGAACTTTGTATCTTATCGCTACACGCCGTTCGATATCCCTCTTCACTCTTCCATTATCTGAGAAAACACTACCTAAATAGCAGAATTCCTCATTATTTAAACATTCAAATAATTAAACATATTGGATACATGTAATATAGGTATGGCCAAATGTTTGTGAGCTGTAAAAAAAATCTTGTGGGCTGCATTACATAAGACGCGAGCAAGGTCGGACAACTCTGATGAATGAGTCAAATGGAGTAAAGTAAGCCCTATTTACTTTGATAACGTTTCGGCTTGACTTCTGAATTTGATAACAAAATAAACTATAATACAACATTTACGCTGCAAAACTAAACAGAAAAATTGGCAATATTGCGAAATTCTAAAAAAAAAAACAATTTATATCGTACTATCGACGTGGCAGAAGCCCAAGGCGTGTGCCAGAATAGAATTAAGTGGAGATCTATTCTCTCTGCTTTCCCCAATAAGGGTATAGCGTGATGGTATTGATGATGATACTAGAAACCTTGGCGATTATGACTTTACTTAATATGAAGATGAGTGTATTTGTTTTAATTACTTTCTCGGTAATTTAAGAGTAACAACTTGAATTTATTCTTGAATAGTTGTTGACATTGTTAAATTCAAAAAAGCAGTAATACACCGTTTTTACCTTAATTACAGAATTAACGATCGCTTACTATTTTCCGCATTCTAGAACTAGGAAAATAAGTCGAATTGTCTGGATGTTCACAAGGAAGATTGATGATGGAAAATGTTTCGTCAAAATGGGGCATTAGTCGACTCGTTGTTTTTTCAATCATTGTGTTGTATTCTTGTTATAGATTCCCGTTGTATACAGTACAACCATGCTGGTTTATTTCCATGTGATGATCTCTTCCAACCAACCAGAAAGGTGTTAAACAAGTCTGAAGTGAAAACATGACTGGGACTCTTGAAAAAACAATGGGTAACAACGGTAATCGATCCACATCCTCCAGATAGGAAGACAAGCGTCTTACCATTTAGGTTACGAAGGACGTTTTTAACTCAGAAAAAATAAAACGATGGGTGAATAGTATTTATTAGTTTATTGTTTTGAAAGTTTTAAACGTTTTGAAACTTTCTGGAAATTTAAAGTTTGATAAATTATAAAGGGTTAAAGGTACTGAATGCGAGTAATTAAAACAGGTTATAAGGGAAGTAAAACCATATGAATTTTATAAAAATATATCATTTCACGTGTGTGAATACGTGTGTGAATGTTATTGCCTCTTCACGTACGGTAGTGCTGCCAATACGTCAAATGACGAACCGCAAGTTCCATGTCTACTCTAGTGGCTCTAAGCTCGAAGGATCGATAACTGTCATCAAATACTATAAAAAACAACATGTTTCAAGAAACATTTTTCATTAACCTTCAAGATATGAGTACTTGTGTACATCTCAGCTGATAACTCAACTTATTTTTCCTTGTTCTAGAATGCGGAAAATTGTAATCGATCGTTTGTTCTACGATTAAGGTAAATATGATATATTAATAGGTTTTGGAATTTTATAACTCCAACAACTATCCAAGGAAAAATTCCGGTTGTTTATGATACTTAAATTACCAAGAAAGGAATTAAATCGAACGCACTTATCTTGATATCAAATTAAGTCATAATCTCAAAGGTTCGTAGCATTGTTATTAGCATCATCATAACATACCCCTATTAGGATAGGAAGAGAGAATAGATCTCTACTTTATTATATTCTGACACACACCTTTCGATTCATACAGAATTTTCACTCTTACTTCTTTCAGAGTTTGATTATTTTGGTAGTATTATGTTTTAAAGGTCTACCCAAACTTCTCGAACCTTGTATACTACTCGTATAGATTATTTTTTTAAATCTTCTGTTATCCATTATATATACATAGCCGAGTAATCTAAATGCTCCTTTCATCGCCTTAAGCATTCCATCCTCATCTTTTTCTATTAATGTTTTCATTCCTCATTTCTGTTTTTTCACTACTTCCAATATTTTCTCTCAACCACACTCTTTAATATATCCGAATCACTATTTTGGATATATTAAAGGGTACCATACGAAAGAAGAAGGAGCGTGAATCTCAATAATGTATTCTAGAGTAGATCTAACATATTATATTGCTATGCCTGTTATCAAAAAAATGTTATGAATACTCCTTTGACGACTTCCCACTCGATACAGACAATATTTACGAGTATGAGAGGAGTCATATGATAAAACAATGCCTTCACTCAACCTTCCTTAGAAGCCTGCATATATATGATTAACTTATCGTCTTCCTTGAGGAGCCTAATCTGTGACGAAATGTATACGAGAAATGAAGTTTCAACTCGAACATTTCAGCAATACTTACAAATATATTTTCTTCGTTTTCTTCCTCTTTATGTAGATCTTAGTTATATTTCGTTGCGAAAATCCTTTTTGGTAAGTCAACACCTGTCTGCACTGTATCTACACCTTTAAGTAGCTTTCCTGGTATTCGATATTTTGCGGGGATCGATTTTCCCGCGATGTTTCGTAGTATTCTTATCTCGAAGAAAGCTGTTTTACAATAATTGTCTCGGTTTTAGTTTCGCCATTATAAATAATGATTGGCTTGATTGACAGATCTATAAATATTTTTTGGAACTAAAAAAACGGTAGCAGATACTACAATAGATACTCAAACTTGGAATTGCGAGAACTTTACGGAGAACCCGATGTCTCCGAGGGTTATTGCTGGGACACGTACCTACAATAAAACTGACCAAAAACCTCGTCTTTTCAACATCAAACGTAAAGGATGGCGATATATTGAGAAGCCAAGAATGAAACTGAAGGCGATATCTTCTCAATGAGTACCCTTAGTGTATTAAAAATCGCGGTGCCTTAAATAAATCTTTCCAACCATAGGGGGAGGGGGAGGAGGGCTGTTGATCATCACAAAGCTTCTCCAATTTCGGAATCAAACTAGATATCACGAAGATACAGTTGAACTTTTAGCACAGATATCCAAAACTCAATTAAAAGTATATCGACATTTTTTTAAAAGTAATCAGAAATAGTTCAATAGCTTGGGTGATATTTAAGTTCACAAACACATGGACAGAGTGATTTGTGATATGTAAGTTAGATGTATCTTCCTACTTTTATGGTCGTGCATCAGCGCATTGAATTCAGATTGTCAGGAATTCGTAAAATTTTCGAATATCCCGCGACACCTTTGGGAATTAATAGTGGTACCCCAAGGCATTGAGGCCTACACTTTAATAATCTTTGCACTAATAGATAATCTGATATCATATTTGACACATATTTTTATACATTTAGGAAGGTAATTTAACCACGCCTATAGACAAACTTATATACTCGTATACATACAATAGCGATCCATTCCACATTCTATACGCTTAAAAATATTTGTGAAATAGATTAACGATTTTAAGTCTGACTTAAACCATTTACTAAACTGAATTGAAAATTCTTAGGTCTGAACTGATGAACTCCCTGGACAGTTAATAAGACTCCTATCTTCCGAATCGGGGGCTGCGGTTCAATCCCCGTTGGTATCTAGTTTTTTTTTTCAAATAGGGTTCCAGTCTGATTTTTACTGAAGACCTCTTTACCATATTTTGGTTAGTTGGAATAGATTGCCACATGGCAATAAGCTCACCAAGTTGTGTGTTTGTAGCGAAAGAGTTATACAAGAAATAGCCATCATACTTTTTTTAACAGTTGGAGATTCTCGAGTTAAACTCATTTATTTTAAAAATTTAATAAAACGATATGTTGTACGAATTTGGTATTTTTTTGTAGATATGCATTCATATAATCAATCATATATAATGTACATTAAAAACCTTATCACCGTAATATTATTCGGTTCGATTACATTTATTAATGTGTTTATTTTGATCAAGATTTGACTGAATTACTGCAACCCGTATCTACAGAATGATTGCTTGTAGAAGTGCCATGATGAAAGTAATAATAACGTAGTTCAATACATGCAAGAAAGTTAACATAAACGTGACATTTATTTTTAATTGTATTTTGTTGTATTATACTTTCGTTGTATACAGACAATCTGGCGAGCTCATAACCTTGTAGTAATATTGTACCTTCTAACCATCCAGAAAAATGTTAAGTTAAAATTAGAATGAAATCCTTTTTAAAAAAATCTTGGTTCTGAGAATCGAAACCCCCCCCCTCCCCCCCGCGCTAAAAAGGCGTTTTACGAAATCATTAATTAATTATGTGAATAAATTAATTTGTCTAAACGGAACTGTATATTAAATAATTACATAAACATGTAAATATTATATGTGACAAGGTAACTCCGGCAGAATGAGAGCTAGAACTGAGAGTTGACGGAATTCTCACTATGGGCATGTGAGTGAAAGACTGACGCGAATATAAAGTGAGTGATAAAGATTTCAATGTGTTTGTTGAAATTGTGATGCGGTTGGAATTGTGTATGTGTGTTTTAGTTTGGGATCAAAGTATGTGTAAGGATATTAATACAGATTATAAATGTTTCAGCTGAGTGTTTTAGAACGAGTACGTATTGTATTTATGTTTTTGTGATTAAAGAATTAGATCATTTTGTCATAGACCTTGCTCAGTGATTCTCTAAATCCACAAAATGTAGGGTTTTCCATTGTTATGTACTTATACTCTTCGGTTCTCCTTTCCATAGAAACGGTTCAAATTTTAAATTATGTATTATGGATACTAAAAAAACTATTCATGTCGACTTTTAAAACCATGATATTCTAATATGATTTGAGTAATCACAAACTATCTGAGCTATTTATAATACACAATATTTAAAAAAAACATGATAGAATTTTATATTTTACCACACGTTTGTGTCTTCCTGTTAAATTTATACATTGAGGGTTTAGCGCTTGTGTGAGAAACGTGTTGAAAATTTGAATATTTTTAGATGCACATATTGGGAAGAAATGAATCTATAAATACATTGTGCATTATTAATTAAATTTGTATTTTAACGAGTAATCACTATACTAGTTAGTGTACAAAACTTCAAGAAATAAAAATAACGAATAATTACCTTAAACAAGAGCTAAAATGTGATAAAGTTTGATGAACTAAAGAACTCAATGTAAATTTTACAATGCTGCAATTATTTATTTTTCTTTTTAATATCATAAGAACACAATGAATACAGAGATTCCGGTAACCTTAAGGTTATCAGCATGTGTCTCTTTAATTACATTATTAACAATTTAGATATATAACTTATATAAAAAATCAAAGTACTCGTACGTAATAAAAAATGTTATTCGGAAAAATTATTTTATTGCATTTTTTTAAAATATATCATAGAATAAGTTTGTAATTTGGCCAAGGCAGAGGGCGTATCATTGAAAATTATTGAGATTATTATCTGAAGCGTTCTTCTCCATAATGATTATTTATTATCTCGAAAATAAACAACTTGAATTACATAAAAAAAATAGATCGAGGAAAAGGTAGACCGAGAAAAGAATGGTTTGAGATAGTTGGAGTTATTTTAACTGGGAGAAATTAAAAATATAAGTAACAAAAGCAGCATGTATGACGAGATAAATGCGCGTGGAAGGGGCAAAGGCTGTATGAGTGGATATCTGTCTTCTTTGCCTTTCCCAACAGGGGCATGAAATAATGGTATTGTATATATTTATATTGTAGTAATAATAATGATATATTATTTAATTTTAATTATTAATTGTCAATTATATTTTTGATAGAAACTCGAATATGTTTAGTAGAAATTCAACTGGGTCAAGAATAATACCATTATTATAAAAATTTTCAATGAAAATAATTGTAAAAAATACAGTAAAAAAGCTTAAATTAGTTTTTCTTTCAAAAGTTTACATTTAAAGACCGATCGATGGTGATGAAGAATAAGGGCTGGTCGAATTGAAAATAGTCTTTACAATAAGGAAATAAAACGTAGAGCTTGAATTTTTTTCATTGTAACTCTTAAACCATAAAAGACTGCTGGAGAAAATCACTTTCATTTTTAAAGTTTCACAAATTTTGGCATGAAATCAACCAATAAAATTTAAACATTGAATATTGCATCGACCGAAGAACGGTGTGAAATTGGCAAGGGGTAGGTTTCCGGGTTGAGAAAAATACGAGATATGGCTGGCATAAGAGGGGTCGAGGAACTGTTTTGTGTAGTGCAGGACCATGATACTTTTGCCTGGCAAGGTATGACCAAGAAAAAAAAATTATTTTCAATATCTTGAGTTTTAAAAAAGAAATAGTATTGTATAAATTATTTGGACACCATTTATGTTATCATAAGGTTGACGCATAAAATAGGTGAGTATTTTGTCCTCGATTAACGCGTGTTAGATATAATTCTTGTTTGGATTATCTGATTATACAAGTGTAGTCGATTTTTAATATGATGCTTAGTATAACATATGTCAATATTAACACAATTAAAGTGTCTGTGAAAATAATCCCTTTGCCACGTGTTTTTCTTTTAATAAAAATATGTTTTTCAATTAAAGAATATAAAAGATTCGTTCTGATATATATTCCACCAGTCTTGTACCTTCGGATTTCGAATCCATTGAGATAAAGAGTTAATTTAGAGTTTTCTAGTTTTTCGTCCAAGCCTTTGGAAGACTTGAATAGTATTATTTTAGACCATATACGAACTTAATTATTAAATGAATATTTGAATATTCATCTGCCTGTGATTCAGCTTACATATATAGAGAAATCACTTGCAGTTTCTATAATGTCCGTCGCTCTAAAACATCCATTATAACTCCAGATCTTACAAAAATAAGTCTAGATCCAATAATTTAGAAAATAACAGACCAGTTTCTGATTTACTACTTTTATTGAAACTTATTGAAAAAAATGCTTTCTGTCAAATTAACTCCACTATTGAACTAATTTCAAATTATCAGTTTACCATACATAAAATATCACTCAATGAAGATCATTATGTTAATATTGGAGTTGGATTTATTGAGTGGGATAGAAGCGGGTAAAATAGTTCTGATTATTGACATTAACGCTGCCTTAAATACTGCTGGACATGAAATTCTCCTTCAAAGATTTACGAATCAAGCAATGTCCTCATCTGGATTGAATAATATTTGTTAAATAGAAGGCAATCTGTTGTTCTTTATGAAGAATTATTCCTGAATATAGTTCTGTATGGTGTACCACAGGGGTTGGTGTAAGGGCCGTTGCTGTTTATCTTTCTCAGATTATGCGGATGATACTCTATTTTTTTAATTCTATCATCCATGAGACAAAGAGATTATAAAACAGGATATTTTTAATTGCATTATCAAAGTCTCAAATTGGATGTCTAAAATCAAATTGAAACTGAATCCAAGTAAAATGGAATTTCTCTGTACGTTTTCAATAAGTTGCTAGATTGATCGATGGCTATCATAAATATTGTATATTTTATTGTAGTGTATTACATTTTCATAGTAAACAGTACACCTTGGCGGGCTTATTGCCACGTGGCAATCTCTCTCTTCCAACCAACCAGAAAGATGTTCAAGAAGTCTTAAGGGAAAATACGACTGGAATCCTTTTTTTGTTAAATCTGGGTTCCAGCGGAGATCGAACCCTCGGTCGAACGGCTGAGAGACAAGCGTCTTACCAACTAGGCCACAGAGGTCGTAATATTGCTTTATTTTGAAATATCTACATTTGCTCAAATGATGCGAATGAATTGAAGTCAGTTTGTTTTCAAGTCCCATAATGGAATGTCTCCATTGTATCTTTCGCACCTGTGTCTGAGAGATGTTGCTTCGTAGAGGAAAATACTTTGAGTTAAATCACATCTTCATTAAATAAATTGAATGTTCCAAATTGATCTAATATGGCGGCGTATTATGACCAGGATCTTAATTTTGTTGCTCCCATGGTATGGAATGGTTTATCTCTAAGTATTAGAGATATGCATGACCTGTGTAGTTTCAGAAAACACTTGGAGACAATCGTTTTTGAGAGGTCTAATAAAAAAATTCTATTATACTCGTACAAGAATATGGATACTACACAACATTCTACTAAAGCCAAATTCACATAGCGGAAGATCTATAAATGTTTTTCTGTAGTTTATTTTCCCTTCCGTGTGCAATGTGTTTTTACTAAACATATGCTGATGTGAAAAAGTGCCCAATCTAAAGACCACACTCTTTTTAATGGGTTGAAAATAGAGGGTGCGATTCCCGAGTTAGAGCGTCCTTTAGGACAGTCAGTTTTCTATATAACGTTTTATAAACTGTATTTTAATTAATAATATAATAATTACCAAAAAATAGAATTTGATACCGTAGTAAATTAAGTAATTTATGATTGAAGAAATACTAAATCTGAAGATGATACGAAACTTTCAAAATAAGTTAGGTTAAAACAGATCTCAAAGTGAAATATAAAAATGTTTCATTTTAATTATAAATAATAATAAAAAAAAAACCATAAAATCTGAGGGTTGTTACATATTTAATCAAATAATCCTAAAACTTCCTTAAGTAATGGTAACCCAATAAATCAGAGACCGGTAACGAGTGAAGTTGTTTTCCTTCATTCTCATTGGTTTGTGCATTAATACGTAATGTATTCTCAAGGCGAAGTGCGAGTATTCCTGCCCAACGAAATAAACTGAATAAATTATCATTGTTGTCGGAATAAAAATCAAATAACCATGTAAATGATAATGTTATCTACCTTGACTTTGACAGACGAGAATGCGAAAATATCTCAAATATTATAAAAAAATCCTACAATTTCTCTGATTGATTTGTAATGGTCTGGTTACAGAACGTTTGGTGATATACCGATCATAAGCGTGTTACATCATGGGTTCATTTCATGAGTATTTCTTTTGGGTTTCTTAAAAATAGTTTAGTATTAACTTTAAGGTTAGAACACCGAAGTTTTTCTTTTCTTTGTTCTATTGGTCCAGGTTGATATGGTCACCGTCGCAACTATAACCACATCGACCAGGGCTCGAAGTGGGGACGCTAGGTGATGGTCTTGCTGGTAGGATGCTATGGTTTATGTAGCCTTTACCAGCATTTATACGATCTCCGTCGCCTAGTTTGTAAGACGCCTGTCTTCTGACCCGGTATTTCGAGATCGATTTCCGTTGATACTAGATTTTTTTATTAAAAGGATTCCAGTCTGACTTTCACTCAAGGCCTCTGTACCATATTTCTGGTTGGTTGGAAGAGTTTACCACATGGCAATAAATCAGGTAGGTTGTAGGTGCATAGCGACGTGGTAACTCACTGAACTTCTGTGCGTAAATTCGTCGGTTTGAACCCTGCGCTGTACTACTCCACTCGAATTACACAAACATTTTATCCGCCTAGTATTCGGGAGTATAAGGATACATACGTCTTCATTTACGTCTATACTTTAAAAAAAAAGGAAAAAAAAGCCGCTAAACTTCGATCGTCTCACTTTGGTATGCTATCGCATACAGTACTGTGGTGTGGGCTATGAGTTTGCTAGTTTACAACGGCTCGCTCACTCAAAAAGCCGCTAAACTTCGATCGTCTCACTTTGGTATGCCATCGGATTCAGTACTGTGGTGTGGGCTATGAGTTTGCTAGTTTACAACGGCTCGCTCACTTAAAAAAACTGAATTGACGTTGGAATGGCGAAATAATCTTTGACTATAAAGCCCAGCAACGACGACTGTACACGAGGAAAGTATAACACAATACAATACACATTTGTTCTACTGATGCCTTTTACCAGACTTTAACGTGTTCCTCGCGGGAAGCACAAACGCCTGTGATCTGATCTGTAGCATTCCTTTGTGTATTTTACGTAATGTTTAATTTATCTCCTTTATTTAATGAGTCTCCTTAAGAGTAATGACTATTATTTATTATCAGAAAATTACTTGAATGTCATGTTTACTTGGTGGTGTAATCAAATATCAGTGGTTCTAAACAAAATACGCGTTTAAACTTAGAAATTAAAAAACGCCGAAATTGTGCCGCGCACAGGATTCGTGGAATTTGATTTTTAACGCGGTGTATAGGTTAAGACAACTGTGTGGCTCATATATTACAGGTGTCTTATTAAAATTCAATTTTCAGTAAGTGTAAGTAAAAATAAAGAAATGATTCCGAATTCCCATTCGTGCGGGATCATACCATGAACTGCTCACGAACTGCCTTTTGGTGTGCCGTTAGCTGATCATACCATGAACTGCTCATGAACTGCTTTTGGGTATGCCGTTAGCTGGCCACAGCATACCTACGAGATGACATGGCTTGCATATTTTTTTATCTGAAGGTGTGTCAAGTAAGATAGTTAAAATGCCAATCTGCCTGCATCTTTTAATAATATGTTGATCGTTATGAAGTACGCACAAACAAGAGGGGAATACAACCTTATAGCATTTCAAAATCCTCATGGATACATAACTACGGTTAAATAATATTATGTATTCGAAAATGCATAAACTATATTTTCATAAAACTGTCATCTGAAATGTTGACACAGTTTTGAAAAAAGAACCCAACCTATATTACACATTATTTCAGTCTATTCGTAATATCAAATAAAATACTATAAACTAATTTATTTGAAAATATCAAGTCAATAAAGGGCATATTTCACACTGATTATAATTATTATTCGTCTTTCCATACAAACCCATGCGCAGCGATACCATGTTTTCTAAACTACAAGTATCTCAAAACAAGTAGAATGTGAGATAGATTCTTTCTGCAAATATACATGTATATCCATTATATTCATGGAACCGGTTGATTTTATGTCTTAAATTAATCTTTTGCACAATAAGAAACCCGTCTTGGTGAAGAGATAATAATTAATAATTTATCCAAGGTTTTCGGACTTACTTTGTGTAAATCGACTGCTAATTTTTATTTTGCGTGCGATACTTTTGATGTGCCGGGTCTATAGTAGCATGACATCAGTCTGATAAACCCACTGCTTTCATAACAAACCGGGATAATTTCACCTGCAGGGAGCATCGGGATAGGAGATAGAAACACATGTAGCGCGAATTAATGTAATTAGTGGAATAACAAAGTAATTTATCCTTTAACTATTCAAACAAAT
>OX463851.1:15809304-15970669 GCA_949825065.1 Odontocerum albicorne | reverse complement strand
GGGAATTATTTTAAATTAGGTGAGTATTTTTACAAATGAAAGTCTCAAATATTTGGTTCTTACTTTGTTTTGAATGTCATAAATTAAGATGTTTGAGTGATGCTCTAGGGTGCTACAGAAAAAACAAGTTATGTTGTGGCATGTTTCGAATTAATAAAGAAAGACTAAGAAAACAAATATAAAATGTGAATGTGACTATAAGGCGTGGTAGAGGAAGGTCAACAAACGTAAGAAAAGGCGCGGTGGTATGTATGTGCGTATATTTCAGTTGTCATGAACACGTCGAGATTTTTATTTTAGTTTTTAACTTTATAAATTGAACAGTACATACTCGTACATGAGTCCAAAATTAATACATTTATTTTTTTATTTGAAAAAATTCAGCGTACTTCGTAAAATATAGATCGACGTTTTTCTTCTAGTGACACAATATTTGTTATGTTAACCTTTACTTCAGTTGCCTGACGTGACTGCACTGCCTCCTTATTTGCATAAATATGTCGGCAGTACTTGTTACAAGAGACAACCGCCTTCGATTATATTAGGCGCCCGTACACTTCATATTGAAGTGACTATTAATATAAATTTTAAAATTATTTCTTTTTTTTATTTGTTAAAAAATACTTAAATAAACGATCCCCAAAATCTTTCCTTCACCTTGATTCGAATATAATTTTGCCACTTTTCTATTTTTTGAATTTATATAAATTCAAATTAGGTAATTTTATTCAAAGCAAGGATAATTTTATTCCCATTGAGATTAATAATGGCCAAGGGATAACAAAAATTGACCACTGTGGTAAAAATTGACCACTGTGTGGTAAGACACCTTCCGACCCGAAGAATGTCGTTTCAATTCCCGTAGGCACTCATTTTTTTAATGTGTATAAGTCTGGTTTTCAATTCAGACATCTTATATATATTTCTGGTTGATTGTAAGAGATTACCATATTATTTTCCAAAATACTGAAATATTCATAATAACAGTATATTCTATACAAAAGTTTATTTGAAAGTTGTTTATAAAAATAATGCGGGATTGTAGATTCGGGATTATTCAGGGTTGCATTAACCGGGACAGTAAAAAAGTCGATTTTTTATAACAATTATAATAACTTTTCGAAATTAATAAAAAAACGATTTTTTCTGTCCTGGTTAATCCCTGCCCCCGGGTTAATGCAGCCCCGGATAATCGAGAGTCTACTGTATTTATAAAAATTATATGAATAACCAAAAATGTTACGTTACATAAATACGAGTGAATGAATACATGAGATTTAAGTTTTCTATACATGTTGGCCGAAATTATTACTCATTTAATTTTTTAGATTAATCATCTTTTAAAATTTTATGATAAACAATAATATTTGTATAAACGTAAAGATGGTTCGGACATGTAGAACGTATGCGTATGTCACGATAGGAAAGTCTGGCGCTCTCTCGTATCTGCCTACTCCGAAATGGAAAGGGCGTGATGGTGCGTATTTGTATAATATAAAAGTTAATAGTAAAAAAGTGTGCTAATTTAAAAATCGTTCCATTTTAATGACAATCATCTGTTTTTTCAAAAGTATGAAATTTTTATTAAGAAAGATATTTATAAATCATAGTATAAATATACCAAACCCCGTACGGTTGTCGAATACTTGGATTCTCTCCGAAAGTAATTCGAAATTTGAATCTCGGTGGGGATACTGAACGAATTTTAAATACCTAGCTAACAATTTTTGAACCGGTGTAAAAGGGGACGATGTATAAATTATATATATAAACAAATTTTACATTTATGAATATATATTTTCATAAATGTAGAATTTGTTTTACTTCCGTGAATATTTCACGAGTTGCAACTAGTATATAATATTCTGGTAAAGAAACATCTTCCAGTAGTGAAGTTAAAGAAAATAGACTGAGAAAACATTTGCATATTACAATACAAACATGGTGATACTGAATAATGTATTTTTTTCAATTTATCTTTCTAAAATGTTCAACTATAAGTCAAAGTCAAATAATCATATTTTTTATCTTCATTGAGGTTATTGAAATTTGATTTGATAAGTTGATTCTTTTTAAAAAAATGCAACAACCTTTACAAATTGAAATAATTCATCTTAAATATAAAAACACGTTTATCGTTTTATAGTACATTTCACTCCACGAGCATTCTCAAAACATTAAAAAAAACGATTACCTCTTCTAGTATTTTTCAATATACGTCGTTAATAAAAAAAATATGGAAGCGATTTTTTATATCATGTTACAGGCAAATTTCTTTAAAATAGGTTCCATAAAGAGAGATTTTGGTGTACATAAATCAACAATTAATAAATAAAAAATGTTCAACAATTTTTTTCCCGTTGCTATTTGACAATGTATGGTCACCTATTTTATTTATTGACTTTGTTCAGGGCATCGAACCGATTGGAATTTGAATCTAAACCTTGTGTGGTGGTTTGAAGCTTGTTTTATTTACAGTAGTAAAGAAGTACATTTCTGGTTCAACACAAACTCAATTATTGTTTGACTATTCCATTGTATAAAATAATTATGTTGAGTTTAAAAAAACATTTTAATTGATTAAACTAAAGCATAGTTTTTTTTCAATGAAGATAATGGTGTTATCCTCCTAGTTTCAAAGTTTCCATCTCATCATTAGGGGAGTGAAACAATGAGGTGAAAACATTGAAACCGGTAGGTTAATACCGTTATTTTAAATGGAAAACAGTATTTTAAATAAACCAATTTAAATGTTTTTAAACATCTATAATAAATGCCTTAACTATAAATAATACATAAAAAAGCGCTGTAAATTTTTTTGCCAAAAAATATTATAAGTCGTTTTTACCTTAAAAGTTATGGTTTCCAAATAATTAAGACTATGTTATGTATGATATAACATACACTATAAGTTTCAGACGGTTGGATTGGTTATAATAATTATAAATTCCAGATTTTAAGGTAAATATAGTGCAGACCTGTAAAATCCATATACGCAGTGCAGTGACATTTGAACATAGTTAATATAATATATACGTGTAAAATTCTAATGAAAATAACATTTTAGGAATGGCAAGAAAAACAAACAAAAATTTAGAGTAAACCAATCAACAGTCACTGCATATTAATGTCTAGCTGGAGAAGCAATAAAGTGAATTTGCCATATTTCACTCGGCTTCGATACTTGAAGGAGGTAAGTGCCTCGGATCACTTCGTTGGTGGCGCATGTAAGTCACTTTCTAATGCTCGACGTTTAATGCCTCATCAGGGTCATAAACCCATGCGTTATGCCTTCTGCGAACATAGCAGATGCACTACGACAGCGCGAAATATAATTAGGTATACGTTTTTACGTTGTACTCTGAGTCATTCTATGGTGGTACTTTAACCGTTATCATATTGGATTATACATGTAATGAATTTGATAACTTACTAAAATTAATCCACACACAAATATAATATGTTCAATTTTTTATCAAATATTCTCTATCAAAATCGAATAATATGGAATGTGATCTTGCCAAACGGCATAATCAGTTTGTAATATGTTGGCGTATGGCATTTATCTCTCCATCCATTTCTTGTCAATGCAAATTGAAGAAAACAAAATAGTCTGCAGTTTATATTACTTTACAGTCTAAAATGCGACAACCTCGATGGTATTTCAAAAACTTTAAGAAGTTTCAGTTAAGTGTTGTGAGGACTATATTTGATAAAGTGCATACTTCACGTCCTCGAGGCTGTAAATTCGCGACATATCATGTTTTATGAAACTCGTGGTGTCGAGACCATGTGCTTGCCTTGAAAACAGGAAGATTAAAATATTATGAAATACCAGAATATTTTAAAATACAAAAGATACTAAAATAAGGGTAGCTGCCTGGGCACCCAGGTACATTTTTATTCAATGACAACATTGTCAAGTACAATTTTTGTTGAGGTTGGCACCACTAGTATTGTTGAGAGAGATGAAAAGAATTGTCGTCTCTCTCTCGGGATTTGCTTGCTTAGCGAGAGGAGGGCTCTCCTGCGCTCTTTTCCATTCGGAACGTGCTGAGGTACGGACGTTGCTCCAGCGGTGGTGGCACGGAGTGTGGGCCGTGTTCTTCTTGCTGACTTCCTCTGCTATCACAGAACTTCAGGACGCCATCTTCAATTATGGGTGAATATTATTCCTTGTATTCAATGCTGGATTTCGTCCGCACGTTTAACCATCGCTCAACTTAAATTCTAATTGTTATTGAAATCCCCCTTGCTAATCGACAACACAATCTTCGTACCCAACTTTAAACTTTTTTTTTCTTGACATTCGTTCAAGTTTTTTTTATTTTTTTTTATCCATAATATAAACTGTTTTGTTTTAAAATTATACTTTGTTTAATTGTGTCGCCTTGTCCCGCTGAGAATTAAGAAAGAGTTACACAGAGTTAAAGGAATCCAACGACCCACTGAGATCTGAAGAGTACTTCTCTTTAAGATTCGGCTGAGCTGAACCGGCGTGTCCCACCTTGGTAAGATTGATTGTTGGTGAAATTGATTTATGTAATCAATTGTGTACATCTTATTATTGTTTCTGATAAATAGGAAAAAGGTGTGACAGTGTTTAAAAAAAGTCTCTAAAATGGTTTCGATTTCTGATAGTACTCAACAAAATGGTTACATGCCTTTTGCAAGAGTACTAGAAAGTTTAATTAATGATGCTGATGACAATAATGTTTTTCGGCCACGCTTTCACACCGCCAATGCAAATATATATTGAAGGATACCACTTGAATAAATTAATAATCGCATTGGTAAATGGGTTGAGTATACCGGCATAGTGATTATTTATAATATTTAAAGCTGCTAGACACAATCCGAAAATTCCAAAAAAAAACTAATTTAAATATACATTTTTGTAGACCATAAAGCTTAGGTATTTTGATTTCATCCACAGTTGATGTATATCTCAAAATAATATCCTTCATAGTTTTTATTTGATTAGCGAATGCCATTGAATCTGTCAAATATACATTGAATGAATCCTAACATCATGTTTTCTTATTCTTAGTCACACTCCTTCTGGCTTTGAGCCATAATGAGTGCATCATTCAAACAGGAAATATTCACCTCATTGATTCGGTCTATCCATCTTGCTGGAAACCACCCTCTTGCTCGCCGTCCCTTAATACTTCAAGATACTGCCAGCTTCTTGAAACTTTTTCCACATCTTTAAGCGATGTCCGAACTATGACAGTATTCTCCTTTTACGAGTACATCGCCTTTCGTTTATCTATAGATTGCGAAGGATATATGCATCGGGGCGTCTTTCAGTTTATGGAATGCGATGCATTCGGAGAAAGCATTGTTCAGAGCTCTATAGCGTTACAGGATACGTAGATCTTGGATTGTCTTGAAGCACATCACGAAATTAGTTCTAAATCGAATCATTCTTAAAAACTGATGAGATTCGATTATGAAAGAATATCTAAAATCCATAAATCTCTATTAATATACTCGAGATGGCTTATATTCAATTAAGACGTTTGTTGACTATGAATAGATTAAGAAAACCATTGTATGCAAATAGGTCTGGTGACTTTATTGTTATATAGTAATTGCTTTCGACCAATCAGCTACTATTTCGATAAACCAGTGTTATTTTTAGTATTTATGACTTTGCCTTAAGCGTAACGAACGAATGATACGTGATTTTTGAGCAACATTTAAATAACAGGAATGAAAACTGAAGACGACACAAAAAGGATGAGAGTTGTATACAAGGTGAGAAGGAGGAATATTTTTGAGATAAATAATGCATTTTACTTTAGATTTTTCTTAAATGTGGATATGGATGGAGCATATTTGATTTGGTCAAAAAAAATCTTCCATAGTCGAGCAGAGTGAACTGAAAAAGATGATTTATAAAATGATGTTTGATATGTTGAAATTTTAAGGAATCTTCCATCAATATAATTGAGGGATAAATCTTCCATCAATATAATGGACGGATAAGACAGTTATATAATATTAAATGAAAGCGCATAACAAAATCTAGAGAAGTGGAAAATTGAGTAGTGAGATATACTCGCAATGTGATGGAAATTTCTTTCCTTTATTCTAGATCATACACCGGTGCTACGATAGGGAGATTCACATTCTCGGACTAATGTGTGAAAACGTGGAGTACCGGCCTATGGACAGATCTCCAAGTTGATGGTTTGCTCGGAGTGTCGGTCCGATTGTCGGACACCTTACTCCTTCATCGGTTGTGTAAAAACGGACTTTGGGAAATTAATTTTAATTACAATAATTAAGGACAGACCTGTATGGAACCGTTTTATAGTTTCTCAGCGTTCCTTATAGAATGTATAGGAGTGATGATGATGAAAAATACACTTCAAAAATAGTTATTAATAATGGGCATAATTAAATGTTTGAATTGAAATTACTCGTATATTATGACACCTGTATTTGTTTACCAACAGATAACTCACTTTTTTATTATTTTACGCAAGTTGGTGTTGTGGAAATCATTTGCAAACTGAGCTAAGAAGTATATTATTCTTAGGTATAGAAATGTGTTTGGGGTTTTCTACTCAACGAATTATTAAAGTTTAAATCGAAATAAATAGAAAATTGTGAAAAAAAAATTCTCTGAAAAGTTAAGTTTAAATGGAAAAAATAATTTTCTTATTGTGAAAAAAAGTAAACATAATAAAATCATCGGATTATTGGATTCAGTGGAATCCTATTATTGATTTAATTTTCAATAGATTCTTTTGATTGATACAAAGTTTCCCACTTGTCGAATTTGTAGAATTTTATTGTGATAGCGTTTTTCTAACATTCTTTGAGTATGGCATTGGAATTGCTAAGCTTTGTCAATATATGTAAATAATTTAAAAAAAAATTAAATTTTCAAATGATTATAGTAATATCTATAAAATGTCTAAATATAAACTCGTTTAGAAACGCTGGTTATATTTAACGAGAAAATTGACAACTCATCTGGGAGGGGTTCATGGTTATGGCGTGACATTTTGGTCCCTTTTTCTGGATATAATGAACAGTATCTTATTCATAGAAGCATATCTATGAATTTTTATGCGACTTGATCGCGACACTGAGAAATTTGATATGCTGTTAGCCATATATAGAGAGTATAAGCAACCAAAAATATGTTGGATTATGAATATTGTTTTTAATAAAGTATTGTTTTGTAAATTATATTTGAATATGTTGGATTATGAATTTTGTTTTTAATAAAGTATTGTTTTGAAAAAATATTGAGGAAGAAAGAAGTCTTAAGGAGGGTCGGCCCCATAAAAGGAATCAATGATAAAATATATTGTTTACTAGTGGTATAAAAGGTAAGAGATGTTTGGAAAAATGTCACATGACCAAATGAATGAAACACTGAAAGAGGGAAGAGTATAAATCCTTTGTAATAGGAGGGTAGGGTATACATAACGAAGTATATGGACGGCAAAAGCGAAATATATGTTCAAGGATCGAATGATGAAGAAATCTATTCTATGTGTCTACCGTAATAGAGACATGGCATTATGCTGATGATTTTTATAAAATCTATTTTTCCATACTTATAATTAAATTTTTTAATGGACATCCAGTTGTCTCTCCTCCACCCACAGTATCTAGGAACGAATAAGATTCCCTTTCAGTGCGATCGTACACTCGTAAGAAAATTAGATATAGTCATATTTTCATGAAAGATCTGTTCCTTCTGAGGGGGAGGGGGCTCCTCTGCTGGTTCCACATTGGAGTGTGAAAATGATTGCGGTGGCCCAAGGCTAGATATATCAGACAAGAAAAAATTAAATTGAATTAGCGAATAACAAACAAAATAAACTGAATTATTTATTCTACAGAAGGCCTTTAAATTTTAAGGAAGTCATAAAAATCGGGGTAAGTTATAAAACTATATCTGGTGATACATAATGACGTTACAGGATTTAATTGAAAATTCTATTGAATTAATAATTATCCGAATCCGCATTAGTTTTAATACATTTTTCTCGAAAACACGCTAATTCAATTAATTAATGACTAATTTAATGGACTTTGTAATTTATGGTTAAATTACATCTCAATTTTTTTGTTCCTTACAGGCTTTAGTTTTTTTATTTTTTGTTCCTTAATTAATTTAGAACAGGTAAAATGTGGGTAAGGTCTGTTTTTGTGGATTAATCTCCATACTACTTAATATACAATCTAGATTGCGATAACCTCGGTGACTTACGCGTTAAAATTTTCTTCCCCCACCTTCCGCCTAAAGGTTTCGATTACTGATGATACCAACAACGATTCCGTTCTGGTCCATCGATGCTCAGTGACATCTGTATAATTTCTTAAGAAATAATTTTAAATCTTTGTCATTTGCGATACATTTTGTTCGGGCATAAGATTCACAGATAGCATTTTAAAGTATTCAAATGATAAGTGATAATAATATCTGGATAGTAAAGCCGTTACTAGGAAGGTGTACATGTCATGTACAGGGTCCAGGACGAAAGGATCCCTTAAATGGAACTGACAAAAATTGCTTGATTTATTATAATAATTTTTAATTTCGTTGCGCTGCTCGTCTATGAAGTTCAGATCTTGGTATACCAAATGCTTCGAGTGAGCACACTAGACTTGTGCTCTGGGGTACCTACCCCGTTATTTTATTAATCGGTTTAGCGATTGTTCACTGTGTGACTCAGTTAAGAAAATGCGACTCCTCAAAAGTAAAACCTTGCAGAACTGGTGTAGGTTATACATAAAATGTATAATTCTGAGATCTTCAATTTAATTCATTGATCACATAAAAACATACATACCATCACGTCATTACCCTGGTAGGCAGAGAGGCGAAAGTGTCAGACTTTCCTATCTCGACACATATCCTTCGACTCTTCTACAACCATACACCTTCTCAATCAACTCTTACGATTTCTCTGACTTACTACGTTTCTTTATTTCCAAATATTTTTCACTTGATCCAACAATAACTTCTTTAGTCTTCCTCTACCATGCCTTCCACTCTAATGTGCACAAAGTATTTGTTTTTGTAGCCTTTCTTCATTCATTTCATTCTGGCATACATTATCACTCAACGTATTCGTCTCAACGTATTCATAAAAACACGTACGAGATTATTTTAAATAAATAAATATATGTGCATGCTCTACGACAATGTACATAGTATTTGAAAAATATCGTAAATTTTAGGGTCGTGTCCAGCAACCAGAAGAAATACATTTTCGTTTGACTTTCAATTATTCTGCGTTGTGATCTCATGTTGAGGAATGAGATCCACACTAAAACTGCTGTATGTTATGTTGTGCACACTTATCTCTAGTCCTCCCCTCGGGATTTCGTTGTTCGCAGAGTCTGTGCTAAATATAAACCCGTAGCACTCTTCTCTTGACCACTCCAGTGCATAGGTGATCTACATTTGCTTCTGTAGCCCCCTTCATTGTCAGTAGTCTTTCCATGCCATATTTGCATGAAATGTGACCGAAGAACCGAATAATGTTTCGAATACGTAATCTTGATAGTTTTTCTGAGATGGGAAATTCTTCTAATATAGTAAATAAATAATTCTAATATAATAGAGGCATATGTTCGTCGTGCCTTCTATGGGATTAGACTTTGAATTAAGAAACCTTTTTGGATATAAAATAACTATTAGAACAACTTGTAAGTCTTTCGCAAAGAAAAACGTACACGTGGTTATAAGAAAATATATTTTTAACCCCTGACAATAAAATATCCAAGAAATAAATAAGCAAATATTTTATTGAGTCTTTTAGTTTGGGAATTACACTAATATTAATGGATTTATTTCTTTTATAACTGTCCGTGGCTATTAAATTTGGTGTAGTTTAGTATTTTCATTAGATTCATTTTATTACTTCGTATTCAGCATAAATATAAAACAAAAATTAAAACAATACAACCTTGTCGCACTCCGAGATAAGATTTGGAGATAATGATGGTCTAGGTCATATATTTTAACATATACAATGTACATTAATTTAGATGCTAGTGGTAGAAGCAGTTTGAGAACAAAATATATGTTTCAATCAGAAAAATAAGAAATAATATTTTATAAAATTATCATTGTTTGATACAACTACACAAGTACTTGCGAGGCCTATCATTATGCTGTTGTAAGCGACCCTATTTCAATATTTATCTGTCGCCTGTAGTCAACAGTTTATCTTAATTTTGTTTGTTTCATTATTTTAATGGAGTGATATCTTATCGGCGGGTGAAAACTCAATAGACATATAAGTAATTAATTAGTATACTAGCTGTAACTATATTTTAAATAATTCTTTAGAAAATTACTTTAACTAAATTTCTATTATGAAAATTAAAAAATGAAATGAGCAGTGTATAACTCATAATTGATAACATTTGTAAACTTATTTAGTAAATAATGAATACATGGACCAGCAGTTATTTCTTTTCCTACACTTTATTTAGGAACAAATCTGGCAATTCTCCAGTGTGATCGCAAACTCTTAAATGTACAGAAGTGAGAAGGCAGAGATATTCTATTGGCGCTATATTGTAATATAAAAAGTAAAGCAGTGAAGCTGACAGAAATAAAGATGCTACAGAACGAATATAATATCGGGAAAATCCAATGTCAATAGGCTGTTCAGCTAGAATAGAGCGGGATTTATAAGTGTACTTTTAATTTGAGTTTATGCTTACGAAACCAATTAAGTAATTACTGAAAGATTTCCACTTTAACTTAATTAAATATCTTGGAGCTAATCTTCCATATGCAATGTGTAGTGGCCAATCTTATAAATATTTAGAAAAATCTGTCTTGACTTCTCAATATCAAAATTCGTGAAGTGAGAACTCTAGTTCTCTTAATAGCACTCTGTGGAATGGAAACATAGACGCTGAAAAAAATGAAAAGAGCTGGATGCTGTATGTTTTCAAAATGTGGTATTGACACCAAATGTTTCGCATTCAACATGACCAATGGCCGGGAGGAGTAGTAGCGAATCATCCGCTTGGTTCCAGATCAGAGAACGATCAGTTCAACTAATGGTTGGTGACCAACGGAGAACGAGGATATTGTGTTTTATTTCAGCAGAATAGTTTTATTTATAAAAGTCAATCGATATTTTGAGCAACATAAATTTGTATATATTTTTGGTATGAATGAAAAACCACAGTCGTGCTAACAATGACAAACCACAGTCACTTTTTCATTGTTAGTATGTTGCATTGAATCAGTTATATCTACCATAAACTGATCATTTTCAATTTGCATTGTGCTTTGATTACGTTTAAGTATTCAAACCTTAATAACTTGTCATCGCGGAATATTGTGTCAAATAAAAGACTTAAAGTGTTGATCATCAACCAAAAGGAATGTTTTTACAGAAAATGACGCTGCTTGTGAAGTTTATACTAAAACACTGAAGATTTATTAAATACTGAGATGTTGTTGGCCCTATTCATTATTTCCGTATAGAACTTGTAAATTTTATTTAATTCAGTATCAAAAATTTTAAAATAATTTATATATAATGTTTAATATGGAGGGAACGACGAACAAATGTCTTTATTTAAGAAGAACTTAACGTCTTAGAGAGGCTATCAAGACCATGCCCTGGACGTATTCTTCAGTTCTTCGGTCACATTTTGCAAGGACATAGATAGACACATGACCACTAAGAATGTGGAGGTTCGCAGGAGCAGAGGGGGATCACCTATGCGCTGGAGGGACTAGCTGCACAGGTCTGCCTTGGCCACAGGCTCCGCGGGTAGTGGAATGCCGGGAATGTTCGAGCAGATATTGTTTATTGGCTTTCCCATTTCAACCCTTTACTTTTATTTAGAATCATTCCGTCATTTGCATGTTTTAAAAAGCAACTGAAAATACTTTTAATTTGAAGTACGTACGTACTTAATGTAACATGTTTCTTCCCGATTTTCTTTTTCTCTCCAACAACCCGTCCGTTTTCCTTTGATTGTTGATATCTCACATTTATGGTTGTTATTTATATTGTTCATCAATTTTGTACAAATTTATAATAATTTGATATTTTTTTGTTACTATGTAACTTCATTTTATTTACTTTTGACTGGTTGTATTACACTTTCGTTGTATGCAGTACAACCTGACCAGCTTATTTCTATGTGACAATCTCTTCCAACCAACCAAAAAGGTGTTAAAGAGGCCTTAAGTGAAAACCAGACTGGAATATTTAAAAAAAAAAGTCTAGCGGGATTTCAGGTTCGAGATGGGAGACAGGCGTCTTACCAACTAGGTCACGGAGGTCGTCTGTCTAGTTAGTTGGTAAAGATTATCCACCTGGTAATAAGTCCACCGATTTGTTTATATAAAAATAATTGTAGTTTTATTTATTACTTATTGTATATTTATTTATTTGTATTATAATTACAACTGTTTCTTTTGTAATATTTATTTATGACTGTTTAATACCGAAAAACACTCTTGATATTGAACGGTAAAAAAAGCGTTAAATCGTAGTTGAATAAATAATACGGCGGATTTATTTCAAATTCACATGTTTTTTTTTCCAAATTTGTAAATCGAATTTCATATATTTATTATGATTTTGATAATTGTTTTAATATTCTATTAAAAAAAAACAAATTGGCCGATTATTCTATAAAATATTATTGTAGTTTTCCTTTTTACGTAATTTTATATATTTTTGTTCTTCTTTTCTATCATCCCCAGTTGAGGCAACAACAACCAATACTTGGATTCAATTCTGGACTATCGTAAGTTGAACAGTTTATGAAACACTTAAATATGCTTATGTTTCGTAAAAAGCTTATTAAAAAAATCATATACTATATGATCTACTTTGATACCTGTATGATTAAAGACTTTTTTAAACATTAAAAATATCTGATTTTAAACAATGTTTTGTTTGACATTTCTCTATTAACAATGACACCTATTGTCTACGATATGATAATCATGATGACATTACAATCGAATAGATATCTCCGTCTAATTTTCCACATCCCCAGTCGCATACACACGTGATAACGATCTGACATCACTCTTACACGTGATAACGAAATATTCAGTTTATGGATGAACCAAGAAGACATAATTATGGTTGATAAGCAATGCCCGTAACATGGCGCCATTCTTGAAAACATCAAAATTGTTCTTCAGTATACAGTAATAAAAGTGTTATGTGAAAGGCGCTAATTTTGATTTTTAGTCCATAAAACGAACCATAGGGTCAACTCGCTGATCAACAGAATCAATAAACTATAAGTTTAAAAATGTAACATCGTCGGTCATTTGAGATTTCTAAAATTAAATATTTCATCGTTGTCATAATATGTTCTTGGAATCACTTCCAGCTCCTACAGATAAGTGGACCGCGAGAAAAGGAGTTTCAGTGTTTTTATCCGAAATGTATGTTATCTGAACACATGTGCCCTTCGCTCCTACAATCTCAATGGAAAAGAGGCGAAGATATCTCTTTCACATAAATAGTTTTAATAAGGATCCATAAGGCCCAAACTCTTAAGGTACATATTTTCAGAAGGGATGAACGAAGTCACTATAACATTCCATCCAGTAAATATGTATCCGTGATGTACTTTATCGTAATGCATTATACGAGTATAAGCCACCTGAATAAAATATTATATTTAAGAAAGTGCGTATTTTCCATCGTCACTATCTACTACGAGTACCAACTTCCCCAACAAGACAAAACTGGTTATAGTCAATTGATTATAGATGAGGAATCCTAGGAGGTTTTATTGAAATAAATTTTTATTATTGCTTGTTGACTTTTTTCTTAATATTACTAAGTTTCTTTTTAATTTAACATTACTTTTTCTTAATATTATTTGATGAAAAAGACTAATGGGAGCCGAATAAATGTTGTTAAAATGCGTGCACTGAGAAAAATACATATGGTGACAATGGATGACAGAAAACAAAATTAAGTGATTAGGGATGAATGTTAACTTAAGGCTTGATGTGTTGAAAAAGAGTACTCTGAGATGGTTAGGGCATGTAGAACGAATGAATGAAGAATGACTAGCAAAACAAATATATAATCTAAATATGAGTGGAAGACGGGAGAGATAAAGACTAAGGAAAATATGGTTGGATCAATTGAATGATACTTTGAAAGAAGGAAACGTAGAAATCGTAGAAATTGTATGAGAAGGTGTACCGATGTAGAAGAAGCGAAGGATGTGCGTCGAGATAGACAAGTCTGGCACTTAGTTCTCTCTGCCTACTCCGACAGAGAAATGGCGTGGTGGTATGTATGTATAATTTAACAAGTTAAAAATTTACGTTTTATCCTGATATAAAATCTAAGTCCGATGGCACTTTTCAGTGGTTGATTTACCACTGCTTTTCGGTAACCTCCGTGACCTAGTTGGCTGGAGACACTTGACTTACACCCGCAGGCTGCGGATTTGATTCCCAATAATACCAAAAAAGGGAACTTGTCTAGAAAAGGAAGTTGATCTATAATAAAACACTCACTGAACGTATGCGATGATGATTAACAGTGAGTTCTAAAGCGAGTCAGTGGTTCTCAATACTTGATTAATGGAACCGAAGACAATTTTGTATCCCGGCCACGCTCTTCAATTGTTTCCAAATCTCTCCACGTTCAATGATTACCGCTTTTTAAAAATCGAAATGAATAGTCCCGACAGAAAAGAACTTTAGCCTGGTTCTTCTTGTTATACCTTTCCAACTATCGAACATTATCATAATTTACGACTGCCCGAAATAACTCCACAAATGTATGTCCAAGCCACTGTCGCAAATTCTCTAACTATGATGTTTGCCTCCTTGCACAACCTCGATGTTCTTCAATTTGGCTCCGAATTATTTATTTCATCAACGGTACAATGTACTTTAAATCAATGATTAAAATATAGTTTATATCATGTATAAATAGTGAATGTTTCATTCATTACAAAATAAAAATATTCCAAAAAAATAATTACATGAACACCAAATAAAGTTCATTAATACAATAAAGCAATTCAAACAATACATATGGTAAGTATGCAGTACACAAGTCAAAGTCCTTTAAATTTTTTAACAATATACACAGTTATTAAACATTACAGGGCCGTCTCATGACAGGTTACCCGCATCATACTACACCAAATTTCACTTTCGATGGCCATGCGGAAAGAAAAGTACAGTTGCATATAAACAAAATTATAGTAAAAATATTTAAATAATTAAAATATTCGTAGTTAAAAATGTAACAAGATTCAAGAATATACTCGTAAAAAGGAATAACAAGCGAAATTATGAAATGTAGAGGTTAAGTTTTCGTAGGATGGCACATGTCATGTCCGAAATATTGTATATTTTGCATTAGGTCGAATGCGGGAAAATATCAGATTAATGTATCGATTCCACTTTATTCACGTGCTACAGTATATTATACGATTAAGGAGTAATCACTGTTTACCTAAAATATTGTAAAAACTAGGTATTGTTGATAGTCTCGCTTTGAGAATAACGCGTGACATAATATGCATGCGAAATTGTTTCTTTTCAATCAACATTATAATAAAGCGCAAAAGAGTTCAAATATTGTTTTTTTTTAAATTAGTCTAATCGAACTAATTTTTGTCAGAAAAAGATATTGCTTGATAAATTTTCCATTAAAAAAAAAACTTATAAGAATACAAGCTCCTCTGTATTTCAATGCATCATTATATACCATTCCTATTTTGCGGCTCAACTTTGGAATGGGCTTCCTAGCTCAATCAGATATGCCAATTTACCTACACGTATAACCTTACCAATTTACCTACACGTATAACCTTACCAATTTACCTACACGTATAACCTTACCAATTTACCTACACGTATAACCTTACCAATTTACCTACACGTATAACCTTACCAATTTTTATGAAAAAACAAATAAACAACATTTTTGTCACAACATCCTTCTTTCCTAAATCTTGTATATCTCCCATCCTTATCCATATTTTCCTTGAGAATTTCGTTTTAATTTTTCAGTTCAATTTGTTTTAATTCAATGGACAATTTTACATAGCGCCGTTTAGAGAACGAATTCTGCTCAAGGGCGATCTAGCTCAGGACTCGAACCTAGACACCATTATTAAATAAATCCCGTCTGGTAGCTATAGCTATAATAGCGTTCAAGCGAATCATGCATTATACTATATTCGTATGCAACACATGTAAAAAGATAAATCCCGTCTGGTAGCTATAGCTATAATAGCGTTCAAGCGAATCATACATTATACTATCTTCGTATGCAACACATGTAAAAAGATGTTTATGAGGCCTTAACTGAAAACTTTTTTTTTTAATTCGGGATTCAAACCCATAACCTCCAGACTGGAAAACAGGTAAGACAATCTTACCAACTAGACCACGGAGGTCGTCTTTAACTCTAATATCATATTAATTTACTAAGTTTAACACATGGACATGGAAACCGATAATTTTGAAACAAAAATTAGATTGATTTGAAGAAATAGCTTTAAAGCAATAAATCCGATAGATCTTTTCAGATGAAAGTGTTAAAAAAACAAGCCATAGTATCTATCTTGAAGAATTAAAACCATGATACGAGTATCTCAACATATAAAAAAGTACACTTCCCAATGTGAAAATGTTTTTTTTTAAGTTTTTTAAAATTTACAGAAAATCTGAAGAACGCTCTCTTGTACAAATAAATTACGTCAAACTGAATTCTGCCTCAAGAGAGCCTCCGAACAAGAGGTCGAAACACGTGTAACGGGGATTAATATATAATATTGTAGTTAGTTGAATAACACATCAATTTACTATTCAAAATTTAGCCGAAACCTTTGAAAAATAATGATTTCAAATTATTCGCCATTTAACCGAAATAGTTTGAATGATACGCTCTCCGAGCATATTGGTGGATACGCCCGTTATACCAGATCGTTTCGTGTTTATATAAAAATGTTTAGGACTTGTTTATAACATTGATATCTGAGTGGTCACTGGTCATTATCTATCCGACGGACGTTTAGTGACATGATAATAAATACATCCGTAAACATTCATTCAGCAAGTTAGTTACCTCGTTCAATATTTTTATATATTCTTTATAACAATAACCAATATATGATTATTAAAACACTATTGATATAAAATGTCTCTTTAAACACGCTTTGCTTTTGAATTTATGAACTGTGGTGTCACTAATTAAATCCAGCAGAAATAATTTCTGAAAATAACTTTAAAATCAGAATATTGCCTCTGATGTTTTGGATTATATTTAGATTATTATTAAATCATGTATAAATATCATGGATCTGGTTAAGAAAACCCTCGAAGACGCAGCATCCTCTGGTTGGCGGCTAAAATTGTTGTTATGCAAATCGTCGTTCAAAGTATAAATGACTTTAATTCATTTTAAACAAAATTACTTGAACAAAAAAACGTACTTCTGATTTCTTGTAAATTTAAATAACTGTTACAAAATCTTTTGCACATTTTATTATAAAATAAATATTTTTATATGTTGAGATATAACGGTTTTAACTCCTCAAGAGATAAAATATACCTTGTTTTTTTAACGCTTTCATGTAAAAACATCTGGCACATTTATTGCCTTAAATATATTTTTCCAATCAATTTAGTTTTTATTTAAAAATTATCGGTATCTGTATCCGTGTCTTAAACATGGTACGAGTAAAAAAGTTAATTTAAGAGTAAAAGTAATGAAAACTATCGGTATCTGTATCCGTGTTTTAAACATACTTTGTAGTTAATATAAGAGTAAAAGTAATAAAAATTATCGGTATCTGTATCCATGTCTTAAACATAGTATGTAGTTAATATAAGAGGAAAAGTAATAAAAATTATCGGTATCTGTATCCGTGTCTTAAACATAGTATGTAGTTAATATAAGAGTAAAAGTATTAAAAATTATCGGTATCTGTATCCGTGTCTTAAACATAGAACGTATTTAATATAAGAGGAAAAGTAATGAAAATTATCGGTATCTGTATCCGTGTCTTAAACATAGAATGTAGTTAATGTAAGAGGAAAAGTAATGAAAATTATCGGTATCTGTATCCGTGTCTTAAACATAGTATGTAGTTAATATAAGAGTAAAAGTATTGAAAATTATCGGTATCTGTATCCGTGTCTTAAATATAGAATGTAGTTAAAACAAGAGGAAAAGTAATGAAAATTATCGGTATCTGTATCCGTGTCTTAAACATAGTATGTAGTTAATATAAGAGTAAAAGTATTGAAAATTATCGGTATCTGTATCCGTGTCTTAAACACAGTATTGTATATAGTTAATATAAGAGTAAAAGTAATGAAAATTATAACAAAATGTAATTTTCAAGGAAAATAATTAAGTGGCAGAACAATGAGAAGCAATAAAGTTGCCAGCTACTGAAAGTATCTTTCTTGTCTGTTTCAGCAGGAACGATGAATTCATCGGATTATTAAGTACTTACTTGATACCTTACAACCATCATTTATTTTTTTATAAGCGTATCCATTTCTCAGTTTTATTTTGACTACAGAGTGAAGACAATATCATTTGGCTCTTCAATCGCGATCTTAAATCCTGAATACTGAGAATCACTTTTATAGTTTCTGGTGCAAATTACTACGTAAATTTATTATTTATTTACTTCAAAATGTTATTGTATACTGTACAATTCAGCAGGTTTATTGCCAAAATACTATGATCTCTTTTGAGCTATCAGAAAATTGTTTAACAAATTTTTTCCAGTGTTGGGTGAAATATTCAAATTAGAGTTTTATGCAAAGAAAATAAAACCATAAAATACAGAATTGTTAGATCAAAAGAAAGCAAAGAAAAATCATTTAACGATTTAAAAGAAAGTACAATAGTTTTATTTGAAGCCAGAAATGAGGGGATATTAGGAAGAACGATAAAAAGGAATTCTCTGTTAAGCTGACGACGCTACGCTCATAGCTGAAAATAAAAATGACTTACAGAGAATGCTCACAAAGTTCGATGAATCCTGCTCAAAGTACAATATGATTATCTCCGTAGCAAAAACCAAGTGTATGACATTCTCTAAAGACCCACTAGAGTGCAGAATTTCAGTACGTGACGAGCCAATTGAACAGGAAACCCAGTTCAGATATCTTGGCAGTGAACTGCTCAGCTCTCATGACCTCCCCAGAGAAGTAAGGCCTCAGGCAGACAAAACTGCAGTTGTGGCGGGCTGCCTGAGAGATGTCATATGGAGGAATAAAGATATGAGAACGGATAGCAAGGTACGCATTTATAAAACTTGTGTGCGACCTATCCTTACATATGGCATCGAAGCGAGGGTGGACACTGTCAGGACAAAAAGTATGCTAAGGACAACGGAAATGAGAACTCTGGCTGCTATTGCTGGGAAGACTTTGCGTGATCGTGTAAGGAACACCACAATCCGAGAGGTCTGTGAGGTCCAAGATGTGGTCAGATGGGGACGACAGCGTCGATGATACTGGTACCAACATGTACAGAGAATGAATTCCACAAGAATTCCATACATAGCTCTGCATGGGGTGCCAGATGGACGGCGTCCACCAGGGAAACCCCCGCAACGATGGAGAGATAGCTGGAGCTCAGCATCACAGGACAATCCTGCAGTAACAGACTCTTGAGAGTCTACAGAAAGTTTAAGAAGAAGAAGAAGATAAAAAGGAACCAATATTATACTTTTTGAGTCATTGTTTAAAACACGCTCAAGACGGAGCAAGTCTTATGTTAGAAGAACTGGGAACTGAAAATCAGTTGTATGCATTTAAAATATCCCTTTCTAACTTTATTATTTAGTAGAAGAGCAATGTGATAAAAACCAAAGTATAGTTTAGATTACATTGATTGGCCGATTTATATATTTTGGTATAAGAAAACAAACTGCATCAAACTAGATATTTAGTAAATTTGATGGTTACGCTCTTTATCCGGAACATGTCGATATATTTTAACTGCCTTGTCTGATCGGAACCAGTTTATGTTGACAATAAAACGTCATATGGTATAAATAACATTGCGATGTTTTGATTTACGTAAAAAAATATAAACAGTATCTGCAGCTGAGCAAACTTCAACTCATAGAGTATACTCGTATTTGTGCATGTTTCATATTCAACATTAAAATGCGTTCGTATCTATCTTATCATACATCCTTTAACAACTTGAATGTGAAAAACATCGAAATACTCACATGGAAATGCTCACGTCTAAATACTCACGACGAAATATTCACGTCGAAATGCTCATATCGAAATGTTCCCGTCGAAATGCTCATATCGAAATGCTCATGTCTAAATACTCACGTCGAAATGCTCCCACCGCCCTCCTCATATCTCATTGAAAATGTCCTGCGACATCCCGTTCATGGTCTTGCGTTACGATCCAGTAGAAATTAATTTTCCAGTTCGCCACTCTTCATTTTTCACGTCGTCTTTTAGTGTCCATGCTGTTCAACTCTGGAACTTTTAGTGTCATGCTGTTCAACTCTTGAACTTTTAACTCGCAACATCGTTGATGTGCTCCAAAAAGCGAATATAAAATAATTGCATCACGGTGGTTTCCAACAATTTACGATACGATATACCCTTCTTTTCAATCTTCCTTTCCTCTCCTAAGCATTGAAGACATTCATATGGTAAATATGTGATTGTTTTTATAATCTTGTTATTTGTATTTATTTTCATTATTTTGGTATTACATGGTTTTTTTACCTACATACAAAATGTAAATACCCATCTTTCATTCAAAACTTTATAAACAATTATATTATTGATTCGAAGATATTACCATATTGTACACTGTACAATAAAGTATTAAAATAAATAAATAAATATGTGAGCAGTCATAATTATTTTTAGTGTCCTGAATTTGAATAAAGAGAGAATGAGTGTGTGTGTGTACGTGCGCGTGTGTATGTGTGTCTGTGTGTGTGTGTGTGTGTGTGTGCGTGCGTGCGTGCACGTATATGTCCGCGTGTGTCTGTACGTGCGTGTGTATGCGTGTGTGTATGTGTGTGAACGTGTTTGTGTGTGTAAATCAAACATGGATAACTCCTCACTAGGTAAATCGATGTTTTTTCTATGGAGAAGTAGGATAAAAAATGACCGTAAACAATAATTTATTCGTATAAGTTGCTTTAGAGTTCAAATTTTCCTAGTTTGACCTTTTTTTACCAAATTTTACTAGTTTGAATTCTTATAATATGTATTCATTAATTAACTACCTTGATACAATAATACGTACAATTCATCTGAAAACCCAAAATAGGGCGCCTTGGTAATCCAAATACATAATAAATTGTTCTAGCGCAAACTATTCGGCACAATAATTATACCTGAACTGACAATTAATTAGTTTTGATAATTCGACGCATATGTTATCCACAAAAGAACCAACCCGCAAACAAAGTATTACTCAGTATAAGATAAAGACGATCTTCGGTGCCAAGTTGGTAAGACGCCTGTCTTCCAACCTGAGAGTTGCAGGCTCAATTCCCGTTGGTACCGGCATTTTTAAATCTTGGTTTCCACTTAAGGTTTGTTATACCATCTTTCTGGTTGGTTGAAAAAGTCTGTAGATCACATTTTGTGGTACTGCGATGATAATCGAGTCACTAATTTCCGAAGAGTTTTCCACTGAGCAGGTTTCCACAGGTTCATCTTCGAACCGATCGGGTACTCCAATCTAGTGGCGTCAAATTATAGGAAGCATTCGACTTTTTCTAAGAAAGTACTGACAACTTGTTAGGCTGTTTGAATTTACCCCATCTTGTAGCATCACCTTGTAGCATTTTTTGTTGTTATTTGGATCAATCATATTGTGATACTGTAATGGAAATAATTCCAAACTGATGTACACATACATTTTTTGGGTCCATTTAATTAACAAAGATCATCCTATGCACGCATCATGGAACCGATTTGTTAATCTGAGCTGATATAGTAATGTCAAAATATAATTGTGCTATTCGAAGTTTTTCACAAAAATACGATATGCTATCCCTCGTGATCAGGCATGATTGTCAACCATCTTGTGGATAGAAGATGCCTGTGCATATATTGATTTATAGTGTGCAAGCTGCTGCACTTCACCGAGAACACCTTCTTGACAGATCAAATCCAAAGATCCTATTGCATGGAGATCAATCTTCCAAAACGATTGGTAGATTTAATGCTGCAGTCTTTCATTGGCCAGAGTTTTTTTATATAGGGCTATTTTTGTGTTGTTTTTATAAACGATATAAATATTCATGATTCGTAGCATATAAAAAACAGAAAAATATAATTTGAGAATTAAAATTATCTAAGAATAAAACCAGTTTGGTAGTAAATCTACCAGGTATCGAACCTGGGCGCCCGCTTGCTTAACGTGAATGCTAACCGTTAGATCACAGCGGCGGACAACCATCAATCGGGCCACGGAGGTCGTCGGAGTTTTGCCAATTAGCCTTATATATAATAAATTGTTTCCGAATTCCAATAAAATTTATGTTTACATAAAAAAAACTCTAGACCCATCAGAAGTCGTTCAAAAACTTTATGTATACATAGGTCTGTAAATATGAAACCAGAATTTTTTTATAGAAAATATACATTTGTTGTACGAAAATGGTAAAAAATATTTTATTCAAAGTATTGCCCATCGCTAGCTACATATTTTCCCACCTCTCTGGCAATTTGTGGAGTTGCTCTTTTAAGGCAAACCAATCATAGAATCATTTTCGTAAAAAGTGAAGCGCTGCTCAGCAAGTGCGTGTCTCATCGATGCAAATAAATAGTAATCGGATGGAGCCAAGTCTGGTGAGTAAGCCGCATGTGAAATTATTTGCCAACTAAACGCCTCAATCGTTTCCTTGACCGGTTTTGCTGTGTGCGATGGTGAATTATCGTGAAGCAAAATCACTTTGTAATTCCTCTTTTGATATTCTGGTCGTTTTTCACGCAATGCTTGATTCAAATCCATCATATGTTGTCGGTAGCGTTCAGTATTAACGGTTTCGCCAGGTTTTAGCAGCTCATAATAGATAACGCCCTTCTGATCCCACCAAACACATAGCATTGTCTTCCGTTCATAGAGATTTGGCCTTGCAGTCGATGTCGCTAGTTTGCTTGGAGTTTCCCATGATCTTTTACGCTTAGGATTCTCGAAATACGAGTATATCCATTTTTCATCGCCAGTCACAATTCGATGGAGAAATGATTTTCTTTTGTACCTGGCGAGCAGCATTTCGCAAGTGGTTTTTCGGTTTTCCTGCTGTCTTTCATTCAGTTCATGTGGAACCCATTTTCCCACCTTCTGGATCTATCCCATGGCTTTCAAACACATGGAGACGGCTTCTCGTGTCACATTTAATTGATCCACGAGTTGTTGTTGCGTTTGAGTGTCATCCTCATCCAGCAATGCTTGCGATTCGGCGTCTTCAAACTTTCTCGGTGGGCTTCCATGTTCTTCGTTTATCACGTCAAAATCGCCACTTTTGAATTTTTTAAACCACTCAAAGCACTGTGATTTACCAAGAACATGCTCACCGTAAGCTTCGGCAAGCATTCGATGCGATTCTGCAGCAGTTTTCTTCAAATGGTAACAGAAAATCAATGCTGTCCGTAAATCGTAGTTTTCAGGCATAAAAACAAACATGTTCAACGGTATGAAAACATATGTAGTTGTATTAAACTTGTATTGTTGTGAGTTGTCTTTGACAAATGTAAACACAAGAAAAAGGCGCCAATGACGCGGTTTGACAGTCCCTACATTGACAACTAGAGCGACCTATGAGCAAATTCCGGTTTCATATTTACAGACCTGGTATCATTATTGCATAATATTAAATGAATAGATGATCTTTATTTTTGGTTTATGTTTGTTTTCTCTAGTAATATTTCAATTGGATCAATCTTTGTCTGTGTGTTTTAGAAATATGGGTGGGATGTGCAATTTTAGGAAACACTTGAAGACAACCCTTTTTGGGAAGTCTTATCAACATGAATGAATAAATATGAACACTACATACATACGAGTCCACTACACTCCACCTAAAGCTGAATGTATTACTATCACATATCGGAAGATCTACAAAGGTTTATTTGTAATTCCTCATTGTTTGGTAAGTTTTCTTCAGTTTTTTTTTTATAATATTTTTTTCTTAACATACGAAAATACAGGGTATTTTCCTAATCTAATGGCTGCAGCCACCATCTTGCTATCCTTATACTCAACTTAATTTTGTTTGTAATATTTTTAATTTCTCAATAATAGTGGGTTCGAATTCCAAGTATGAGGGTCTATTAGAAGATTCTGCTCTCTAAATGGCGCTATATAAATTGTAATTTTATTATTATTATTACAATATAACAAAACAAATCGATAAATATCGTTCATGTTTAAGAATTAAATGCTTCTTATCTTCACCTATATTAAATCAATTGAAATTTAATGACAGATTTATCCGATTTAAAACTAAACATGTCATGTGCAATGTTTCGAAAAAATAAACGTTATCATGACACATGTTATATAAGATATTTTGTAAATTGTCGACTCATCTCATTGTTGTCAAATTACAATGGCATTAGCAAATAAGCTATATTAAAAAAACGTTGTCGGACGTTACGCTAGAATTTTTTGTTATGTTTTGAAAAAATACTTTTTCTCTTCTCTTTTAGAAGAATTTCATTTCATTTGTCCTTTGAATAATTAATTATTGGTTGAACGTAATAAATATCGACAAGGGTTAATTAAAACATTATTAAAAATAGTAATATGTATTTTTTTAAATCGTTGCTATGGGGAATAAAATTGTATGAACATAATTTATCTTAAGGTTACCTTTGATCTGAAAAGGATAAATGACATTCATAAAAAAAGGATTAACTACTTGGTAATAATGGAGCCAAATTAAAATATTTAGCAATCTTCTTCTTTAAAGTGCTTCGTTGGCGATGATCATGGCTATATTGACCTTCGAGGTAGCAGCTCTGAACAAAGATGTTGTGCCATACAGACTTTTCAACCCAGGGGATTCTCAGCGTTCTTCTATATCAACTTATTTCAAAAGCTTCTAGTTTCTGTGAGCTAGCCTGAGTAAGTGTCCATGCTTCAATAACATAGTAAAATTCGGAGAATATATAACAATGCAAAATTTACATATGCAAGATTGAAATTCTTATTGCAGAGGAGATCCTGCATTTTGAAATCTCACATCTTCACTCTTATGTTACTTTGATCTTTGGAGACTGGTGACATTGATCATTTAGCCAGCATCCTAAATAATTTTTTTTATTTCAAGAAATACTCTTGTCTGTAATTACATTTTACTGGCAATTTATTTAGTAGTTTTGGTTGACAAAAAATTATGCAAAAAGATAAAAAAATTAATGTTCAACACATAAGTTAAAACTGATGGTTGTCGACAAGTATATGTCTGTAAATATAGAACGTATGTTATGTCCAGTTAAGGATTTTACAATACTTCGGCCAAGTCGCCCAACACGAAGACTGAATGAAGACACTTATCGTGCAAGGAAAAATAAATAACACACACGGCCGTGGATTGTCTAATAGACATTGGAAAAAAATCTGATCAAAAGGTGAAATATACACTCACTGGAATAATTTTCTAGAGATGCTGAGTACCACATAAAATGGAAACAAGCAACCAGAGTACTGCTGAACATGATTTTTTGTAGCCACGAACACGATGAACGATTCGAGCTGTAAGAGAAATTTACTCTGGAGGGAAGCATATCTTCCAGAGATGAAAATATCGAGAAAAATAAAGATTAGAACAGAATAAACGATATAGAAATGAATACTTTGCGAAACACATCTGGTATTACAGTGTATGATGTATGAATAAGCAATGAGCGGAGAATGGAAAATTGTTTGTTCGTGATGTAAATTATACGAAGAATTTATGTATTATATATGTTATGTATATTGAAAAAATGAGTTGTGAAAGACTTACAAGACCAATATTTATTCCTAAAGTTAATGGAAAGTAAGAAAGAGGTGGATTGAAGACAGAATGGAAGGTGACTGTTTGAGAAATTTTAGCTAAGGGTAAGGTGAAAATTATAAAAAAAACAGAAGAACGTGTGTGTTGAAAGGTTTGAATATGGATGGTGGGTTAACTGATTTTGTAATTAAATATTGAGGTGAGGTAGGGTGTAAGACGCTGAAGGATATCGTTGTATAATATTCTACAATGCATTGGATTACGATATGAGGAAGACCACAATATATTCAAGCGTTTAATCTCTGCCAATCTTTAAATCCAGAGACGTAACAGGAAGACGAAAGAATTAAATTCATATCCATATTAAAAAAAACTAAATAAAGCATTATCTATCTTAAAATATTCCTCGTCCTCAACTCCCATACAATTCTTATTCTAATACTTTTTTTGTTGATATATACCATATAACATATACTATTTAAACTTTTGTAACTTATTTTCAAACAATATTTTAAATTAATAAGTTTAAGACATTGTTATGGATACCTACATTAAAATAATTGTGAAAAACAAGCTGGTATATTGGGAAAAATATCTTTAAAGTAATAAATTCACCAGATGTAGTTAGTATATTTGCATGGAAGTTTCAAATAAAATAAAATAAATAAATCATTTAGAATTTATTTTATTAACTGTTCCTCATTTTTCGTCAAGTTGAAATTATTTCTATCATCACAGTTATCTTACACACTAAATATAATTCTCTTTATCATCTTATCAAATAAAATTGTAATAGCATAGATATTTCAATAGTTAATCCAACCTTCAAAGCAATTGATTAATCTGTGACATTATTGTAATTGACGTTTTACACGATAGCTAAATACCGCATAAGCTATCCTTTCCTGAAAATAAACATTATCTCGTGTCCATCGGACTTACCATAGTTCATTATTACTTGACAACCTTTGTGGCCTAGTTGTTAAAACGCTTCCACCCGAGAATTTTGAACTCGATTACCAATGGTACTCGAAAAAAATGGTCTCAGTCTAATAACAATACACACGCTATATACATAACATATATGTGAGTGTTACATTTTCAAATACGGTAGTATTGCCAACACGCGTGATTACGAACAACGAGTTCCGTGCCTAACCCAAGGGTTCTAAACCCAAAGGCTCAATTAATGGGGCTGAATACAATGATGTCTCTCAGGTCTTCAATATACAATAATTCCTTCAGAATAATGAATTCAGGTAAGTTAAAAGGTACAATACAAATGGATAAATGAATTTGATCGTAATGATTCAGATTTCTGTAAAAAAAATAGGGTCAGTATTGGCGGTATCAGTGGTTTAAATTATGGAAGATTTGTTTCTTTTAATTTTGCGCAAGTGACTCTCCTCGGAAAAGCAGTGAAAGTAAAATTATTATCCTGCGTATGGGGTCAGCCCATGACCTTCTTCTTACCGGAAATCTGATCTAACTCCTGCTCTGCAGACATTTACTGAACCGCCAATCTTTGAGCAAAACATTCGGCTCTACATTGCTTCTCTGTGCAGTCCATCTTCTTTATCTTACCAAAAGATCAATTATGGTAATTAACAGCAGTTTCCCGGCGAAATTAAGATCCGTATTTGAACTCCATTTCTAATAGAATTATTTTATTTTCATTTTGAGAGAATGGAATTTTTTTTTTGATTTTTACCTTCCAAAATTTATTTAAATCCCTCTATTTAGTGGATACAGACAACCGCTTCACTAGGCAAGGTCTGTGTCAAAATGTTTTCATTATTCAATCATAAATTACATACATTTGACCTAAATACTTAAACAATCAGCTGAGAACATTTATACTCTCTGCATTCATATACATCCTTACAAACACTTTAAGCCCAAGTTATCACATACACAATTCCAACTCGTACATCCAAATCATATCCAATAACTTCCCATCACACACTTGTCATTTGAGTCAATGTTTTCTCTGTTATTGAAAATGTTTACTTTAAGATTACTAAATATTTATTCTACTCAGTATTGTCATTCTGGTTTTTAACACACTTTTAGACATCATTCTATCATTTATAACGACCTCCGTGGCCTAGTTGGTAAGACGCTTGTCTCTCAAGCCGGAGGTTGCGGGTTCGATTCCCGTCGAAGCCCAGATTTTTTAAAAGGATTCCAGTTTGGTTTTCACTTAAGGCCTCTTAAACATTTTTCTGGTTGGCTGGAAGATATTGCAACATGGCAATAGACCCGCCAGGTTCACTGTGTACAACGAAAGTGTTATACAATACAATTTATTTACTGGCGCTTTAAAACTGTCTTTCGTAGATTTGTTAAAGAGCGCTCTTGGGGTGATATTTTACTACAAAGCAACTTTATACAAGTCATCAATTTGGCATTATCATATCTTAGTACAACCTTATGGATGTAATGTCACGTTGCAATCTCTTCCAACCAACTAGATATTTATTAAAGAGCCCTTAAGGTAAAACACTTTTGAAAAATATTATTTATAAATGTGCACCAAACCTACGACCCCGGAGTTGAGAGACAGGCGTCTTATCAACTAAGCCACGGAATTTTATCATGTACATATCTTTGATTTTATTGTATCACTTTCATTCTTCACAATAAAATTTACCTGCTTACTTTTTATTGTATAGACAATCTAATCCAACCAGCCGGATATATGTCAACGTGCCTAGTGTGGAAAAAACATACAGGATTATTTTTTTAAATATTTTGTTAAGTAAGAATCAATTTTTAATACCTTTTGCTTTTTGCATTAGCTAAACATTGAGGTGGGTCTAAGTAAAAAAGGTTGAGATGAACTGGTTATACAGCAAACCCTGATAATTTCCGAGCAATTTACATAGTGCCTTGTGTAACTCCAGAAAGCGTCAGGCCATTTGATTGTTAAGATATGCGATGGACTGTCAATATAAAAAAGATATGCGGAAACCCTTGATGTAATTGAACTACGAGTATATAGTGAGACAATGCATACGGGCGACGTTGGATTTTCACGCTAAAACTTTTTATTTTAGACATTTCCCTCAATGCTGAGGATCACAACTACAATGTGCCACCACGGTCTAAGAAGTTCAAGCAAAATATATTAAGATATCATCACAAATCAACTTAATATTCAAAGAAAAGGGTAATCATACAATGGAGTATTTGCAGCCTACGGGTTAATATTTTTAATACATATCACATGTAAAATGGTACAATAAGCTTTTCTCGAATGTCGAATTTATTTTGTTATAATTTTTTTTTCTTTTAAATTAATAATTATTGCCGAGATTCGCCGAGATCGAATGTTGGCATTATTATATCATAATACCCTTCATCAAATTTACTCGGCGCCAAATAGTATGTATATCATATATATGTATAGTGTTCATACTGAGCATATTTTGGTTATAATATTTCCGATGAATTTGTTATAAATCATTAATAAAAGCAACAATCCATGATAACAATTTTTGTTTTTTTTTGCTATCCCGATTGCTTTTTTCACAACTTTTTTTTCCTCTTAAAACATTAATTTAACACACAAATAAATATCTTGTTTGATACATCCCTGTCGGGGTAGATCACGATATATCCCTGTCGGGGTAGGCAGAGAGAACAGAGTGCCAGACCTATTTCGACTCAAATTCTTAACCTTCTCCATATTCATACAATTAAGATTTATCTGACTTTCTACGTTTCTTTCTTTCAAAATATCATTCAATTGATCCAAAAATACTTTCCTTGGTCGTTTCCTTACATTTACACTATATAAATATCTAAACAATGTTATCTGAGACGACGAATTCCACCTCAAATCAGCATGGTAAATTATTATAATCAAATCGAATCGACAGGTAAATGACAATTAACGATCACTTTAACCTTTGTGGAAGCCACGTGCTTATTTTCCCACTGTGGGATGAAGCCATACGGTCTCGAACTGGGATGAACCCATGTGGTTACGTTACGGTTGAAACTACTCTAGGTCAAGCGTTATCAGGTGCGCATCCACTTATGGCGAAGTTAACTATAAACCAATCTTAAAGATGAGAACTGCATCGTTTTCGAAATATCAGCATCATAAGCCAAATCACAACGCACCGAAAGACCTTATAAAACTAAATCTAGTTTCCCTGGCAAATTTCTAAATGCTACCTAGAATGAATATGTTAAGGAGGAATGAAAAACTTGAAAATAATGAATTTCAACAGCATTAAATTTTCCTCAATCTTTAAACTTTTTTTTAAATACATTGTATTTGTATCCCACTATTTGAAGAACAAGGTTTTGATAAGCAATGAATGCTAAAATAACGAAAAATCGTTGATTTCTACAAAATTTCTTTATGAAGAAGACTGATTTGAGTAACGGAAAAGAAAACTTTTTTATAATGGGCAATCCACCCAAACTACGAGTAGGAGGATTTGTGATGCCAAATTAATCCCTATGCAATTATATGAGTCAATATAATGAAAAAAAACATCAATTCTATACAATTCAATTCAAAGTGGTAAGTTTTTAAGTTTATTTTGACAGATAAAAACTCAGACCTATCTCAACAAGGAAACCGTATGCCGAAAGATACGTATCTGGCATAAATGTTAACATGTATATCAAATATGTTATACTCGGCTAAAAGTCCCTTGGAGTTTTCTAAATAAGACCTTTATTAAGAATTTATTGATCGCTATGACTAAACCGTTTAAAAAGTTAAGTTCGTTATCGTTTACAGTGTCCCGTTAGATGGTAAACTTAATATTATTTTTATTTTTAAATCTTATTCTACCTTAATTTATTTGGTAAAGGTAATTAGTTATGTTTTATTAAATCAAAATCATACCGTTTTATATAAAAATCACTCAAATCTCAATATATATACATATTATCGTATTCAAGAAAACTAAAATACAGATTTTGAAATTATGTTGCAAACTTACCTGGATTTTTTTGCGACATTTTTCCTAGAACTTCTCACTACAGAATTGATTTACAAAAATAACAGGATGCAATAACCTGTTTCACTTTATCAAAATGCAATATATCAAACACCATTCATATCTGTATTACATAGACTCGATAAAATTTCAATAGTACTCGTAACTGCAAAAACAAAAATTCATAAATAACTCGTATGATAACGAATATTTCCCTCCATTTTATTTTACCACAAACAATAAATGATATTTTAAAAACCACAAATAATAAATAAGTTATATTCTGAAGACCACAAACAAAAGAAAATTATATTTCGTGTTGATCGGGAGTTGTTTATTCGCGGACGATCAGAGAGTCGGCCGGCCTTCACTTCAATGGTTGGCGGACAACTGTTCACCAACTCTCTTAACCCACTCAGCATTCCCTCCATTTTACCTGAAATGGTTTCAATGACTGAAAAAATTCATTAGTCGCTCAACTTAAGTAACAATTGACAAGATTTAAATTCACTCAATCGAACGTTTTGAATAATTTTCATTTTTACGAATTATGAATGAATAAATTACATTTTTCATATTTATGGAACACATACATTTTTTTAATATTATTCGACCAATAAAAATTATTGAATCAATGCATTTTGTGGAAAATGGATAACATCAGAAGGTTCTACAAAAAGTAATTCGGGTATAATGAAGAATTGTTTCAAAAATTCTTTAGAAATAACTTAAAAATCCAAGTTTTTTTCTGCTTAGTATTGTATTACATTTTCGTTAATTGTAAACAGTACAATTTGGCAGGTGTTTTAGTGTGTGGCAATTTCGTCCAACCAACGACCTGGAAAGATGTGTAAACAAGCATAAGGTGAAAACCAGAGTGGTCCATTAAAAAAATCTGAATACCAACAAGAATCGAACACGCACTTTCCGAGCTGGAAGACAGGCGTCTTATTATCAACGTTACTTTTCTCAAAGCTAATAACGATTATTGACATTATTACTCAAGTATTGTGGCATATTTTGAACATAATTTCTAAATTCTTGAAGTAAAAAGTCATTAAATGTTATTTCATCAAATTGTTTTCTCAACAAAACCGTTATCGGTGTTGAATATTTTTCAATCAATTTATTTCCAAGAATGGAAAAAATTCATTAAATTCTAAAAGAAATTTAATTATGTATGAAATTAGAAGCAGTGTTCCGCGATTTCATTAAAATCAATGTTCGATCAAAAGACCAATTGTACAATCTCTCGAAATGAGTATATTTAAAAAGTCTCTTAAAGGTTTCTAAGACTTGTTCATTCGAATGTTTATTGAAAAATCCGTATGTTTTTAAAGAAAGGCGAGACTATGGGATTTTAATGTTATTTTGGATGTAAGAAATTTGCGAATCATATTTTGTTTATACAAATTATATACATAAAAGTAAACAGTGGTTTTGTAAACTTTTAAAAAGCATTTGATTGTGTGATTTAATTTGTAACATATCACCGATGCATGCTAGGAGTAAATCCTGCATAAAAGTGAAATGCGATAAGACCAATTGGTTTGATGTAACAAAAGGTATGAAGCAAACATGTGATCTTTTTTTACCTGTCATTAAATGTATATATATAGTAGATGTACATATTTAACATACTCGTAAATGTATACCATATAGTTGACATCAAATATCGATCGTGAATGAATGCGAGTTGCAGTATGCAAGCGTTATGGTTAACATGCGCAACTTTTATGCATGGAAGTGAAACGTAGACATTGAAAAATAATGAAATGAGCCAAGTAAATATTGCAGAAATTTAAACATCAAAAAATAATATGTGGCTTGGCAATGTAAAAATACGAAATAAAGTTATTTAAAATTGATATGAACTAATAACTGACGTATAAAATAAGATAAAACGCATGCTCTGATACCGTTTGGGCATACTAAATGAGCGCTGAAAAGCCGACAAATTGATAAAGAAAGACCACCTACATATCAATTTCTTAGATAGCACTTTAGTGAAGTGACTAGCTCGTAATATTCGACATTTTTTTTTATATTTTTCTTGAAACAAATGCGTCTTTTCCAAAATTCGTGTTCCAAAATTTTTCAAAAACATTTTGAAATTTTTTTATTTTGATCATTCCTATTAGTTTTCTTATACTCTCTAAAAACAACAGATCCAGCATATTTCAGATTTAAAAATATAATACTGAAATATTTAATTTCTTGAAATGTTTCAACTTTTTTTCATTAATATAAAATTAAAAGTTTAAATCATACAAACCTACTCGTATATGTCTTTATAAAGAATCGAGATTACAGAAGTGTTAATAAATTTTAAAAATACATAAGTCTACTGCTTTTTTCAGATTAAATATGACTTTGTCTGCGGTTTTTATTTTTTTCGATTCAAACTTAATTCGGCAAATACATTAGTACTCGTAATTGTGATAAAGTTATCTGTAACCAGACGAAACTAGTCAATAGTCCAGTTCGAAAAGAAACAAATATTATAGATCATGTCTCATACATGTTAAGATTTAACATATACAATACATAGATTATGTATGTAGGATCATTCAGTAATATATTATGATATTATCGCAGACCAACTATCTATATTATATAAATTATAATAGAAGTTTGGCCTCCAAGGAGGGCCTCGACGCTGGTCATATTCTTTCCCATAGATGTTTCTTCATTTTCTTAAAACCAATGAGCAAGTTTTAGATTTCTTTCTTCTAATCGCTATGACTGCTGATCATTGATGTATGTTAGATCGTTTGTACACATTTTACGAGTATATCATAACGTATGCATTGATTAATATCAGTAGGGTTTTACAAGGGCTCTTCACATCACGCATTTATTGCCCGCACGGCGTAATCTATGTAAATTATTATACTTAGCCACAGTAGCTGTCATTCCCCCGAGGTCATGAAGGCGTATTAAGAAACATTTATTTGTAATTCTTTCACGTGATCTCAGATCAAGGTATAACATGAGTGGCAAACATCCTGAGTAAACGTCTTAAAAATTCTAGAAAGTGGAAAACAAATCTTTACTAGTTTGTGTACTCATTATAATGCGTATTATGTTAAGTAGTGAAACACGGTCAGGCTTGGTATAATGCCAAAACTGGCTACTTCAGGACATATAATGATCAATGTTGCCTTATCTTTAAACGGGAACTTAAAGGTATAAGGATTGGGTGTATTTTTAGAAATAATGGCACCCAGAACATACTCGTAAAGTAATGAGAACAAACATAAGATATTTCGGCAAACTATCACAGTCAATAGGACTTAAAATGAATCACAATCAAACTAAAATACCATAATTCACCTCTAGAATCACCAAACTATATTTATTGATGAATACCAAAACATATAACATGCTTCATAATTTTGGCTACGTACTCGTAGAATGCCTAAAAAAGGAAATAAAAATGCTAAAGTTAAACGCAAAGTCGGCATCGTTTGAGCTGCTTTTGGAAAACTTCCCTACAAGTCATAAATTCATAAATTAATTTATAAGTCATAAATTACTCAATTGTTATATTGTAAACATCGAGCAACAACTTTTCCTATAATTCATTATTAATCGAGCTGCATGGTATGGGAAATCAGTATGGGCATTTGGTAGACTCATTAAAACTCTTCGTGAACTCATTTAAAAAGGTTTTGAAGACGATTTGTCTTGACTAGTATTTTTGCTAGTATTGATTTGTCTTGACTAGTATTTAGACTGCTGACATAACTCACTTCTTTTTACGGTGACAAAATAAAAAACTACCGATCCACTGGGAAAAATGCATTTTTAAAGTAGGAGATTATATATAAAAATTATGTGTACTTAGCATTTTTCTTTCTGCAAATAAAAAAATTAAAACAAATAAGTCTCGTTTATATTTGATCCACCCCTTTGCTTCCACACTGCATTGAAACAACTGCCTTCAACAAATAAGAGCATGCAGAACTAAGAGTTTTGAAAAGATAGATTTTGGATATCTTCTTGGAGACCACAAATCAGAAACCATACAGAGGTGACATATTGCCAAGGTCAGCTAATATGTATTGTGTTTGATCTTAAATGGACTAATAAATTACTAGAGTGGCGATCTAAAAGTATATAAAGAAAAGTGGACTGACCAAAGAAGCGGAGCTCAGGTAACAAAGGAGCGGAGAACATGATTAAGATAACTTGCGGGAACTCAATGGAGATGATGATTGGTGCAAGAAAGCGCCGAATGGAGAGAAACTAGAAGCATAAGTACAATACTATGACGAAAAGGCTGAGGGTGATGAAGTATTTTTTTATCAGAACATATTTTAGGCATTGTTTTTTTTTGTTTATCGTGTTGTTGTGCATTGTATATTATATCCATGTCACTGTGTTGTTTTCAACATTTTACTATAAGTAAGAGATATGAATAATGAGATTAAAGATAAAATTTATTTTTAAGTTGTAATAATCTTAATTGTTTTATTTTATTATTATATTTTTTTAAAAGTCACGTCATTTCTTTTCGACATTTGGAAAATATGGCAAAATACTGTTGTGCTCATTTTTCCGATTCGAACAGTGTTATATGTTTTATGTACGACTTTTTTGTGATTTAGAGACTTTTACAATACTTATACAGTGTCAACCGCACCACAGTCCTTGATTTCTCCCTATCCCATTGAGTATCATTCCATGTATACTTGTATTCATAACTTGAACATTGCGTTTCACGTCTTTTTATGTTTTAGTGACACAAGTATATAGTATAGAAGGTATGAAAAGTTTAGAAAGACCTTATAAAATGTGACACGACCAAATTATTCAAATTCTGAAAGAGGGATAAGTGAAAAATCTTTATATTGTAATATCAGAGTATTCGTGACGAGGTGTATGGACGTATCAAAAGTTAAAGATGTGTTCCAGGATAAAATGAAGGGAGATGTATTATCTCTGCCTACTCTAAAAAGGGCACAGCGTAAAGATGATGATTATTATATTTGTAATACACCGGATATCTGGTCCTGATGAATCCTTGAAACACTCACAGATTGGCAATAACTTTCAGCTTAAAAAAACGCACAAAATCCAATATGTAAGCATGAATATGTTTGATTTATAATTGTTTTTGTGATTTTAGCCAACCATTTAAAGAGGATGGGATGAGATAATGTCAAATGGATCTAGGAAATTGGACTTAGAAAGCCCACTTACATTAATTTTCACGAAACCTACATTTTTTTAGCTTTTTATCAAACTTAACATAATACAGATATATGCTACAACTTTCTAACTCTTCTTTATAAGTATCTTTGTATTTGTATAAGTGAAGACGCGCTGAAGGAGTTTTCGATGATGTTCAAGTACTTCGACAAGGACAAGTCGGGATGGCTGAACCACGGTGAAGGCGGGACAGCCAGAACCCGAGTTCGACGCCATCCTAGGTAAGGACTACCTTCAGAATATATTCTATACATAATATGTGTGACTTCTTTTTATTTTTAAGAATAACTTTAAACAAGAACAATGACTTATTTATTAAGTATGGACCAAAGGGGAAAAAGAGCACGCTAAGGTGGTTGGGACATGTGTAACGAAAGGCTGAATAAAGCTCTCATAAAACGAAAGATAATACGAGTTGTGGCCGAGTAAAACTTAGAAAAGCATGATTGGACTAAACGAATGATATTTTAAAACAATGTAAGAGTAAGATATATCGAAGATACTGTTTGTTTGAAAAGATGTTTGAATATACCTACAGAAAGCGAAGAAAGTACTCGTTTGTTGGAATAAAGAAAGTTTCGCGCTTTGTCATCGCTGCTTGTCAAAATGTCGTGATAATTCCTTATATCTCAAATAGTAAGCTTTGTGTTACAAGAAAATGTCGTGATAATTCCTTATATCTCAAATAGTAAGCTTTGTGTTACAAGAAAATGTCGTGATAATTCCTTATATCTCAAATAGTAAGCTTTGTGTTACAAGAAAATGTCGTGATAATTCCTTATATATCAAATAATAAGCTTTGTGTTACAATAAAAGATTTATAAAATAAAACAAAATAAACTGATTTAATAGTGACTCTTTTAATCTTCCCTAAAATTTATTTGTATTTTTAATCCACTAATTATTATTTTTTTCATTTCAGATAATTGAGGCACAAATAGCACATTTTAGTATTTCGAAGAAAATTATGAAATCATAAAAAAAAATATTACTTCCAGCGGGTTATGAAAAATTTGAATGTTATTCAACTGTAGTAAATTATAAATTTTGGAAGGCTGCTAAACCAGTTGCAGAAACACGTTCTTCTCAGAAGTACCTGTTCATGGTTTTAATTTAGCGAAGCCTACTTTTCTTACTTTCAGACATCATTGCAGAATGGTTTAGTTGAGTGTGACTTGAACTTCACCTATGACGAAACATAAACGGTCAATCACTTTCACTATTTGCATAATTCGATACGGTATTGTTGTACATGACATGACATGAATTCATATTTGAATCTATGAATTGTATACTTATTTGATATCTACAAAATAATATTTATAATTCGTAAAGTAATAACAATAACTCTTTAATTTCAATAAATGTGCAGAATGACGCAATGCAACACAACATATTATTTTACAAAAGGGACGAAAATATAACGAGTATATGGGTACAAAAGAAATCAAATAAGAGAAATAAATTATAATAAAATAAAAAGTACCGGTTTTCTCCTATTTTCTCCCATTTAATGTTCAAAACTATAGTTTTTTAAAATATGTCCAAAAATTGGTGATGATCCTTAGTTAGATATAGTATTATACGAGTATAAATAACATTTTTGGATTAAGTAACACGGAACTTCAAATTAATGTACTCTATGTTCAACAAACATCTCGCTAGCACTAATGAATGGGTGATTGTGGAAAAGGTGATGGAAAGCATTATTGTATCCAATTCGCATCTTGATCCATTGATCTCATTGTATATTTGTACAACATTACTGATGAAACAATACGAGTTATAAACAGTATTTCTATACTGACGGAGCATTCACTGAATCCTCGAGTCAGTGTTCTTTCTTCTTGCTGTCTTTTTTCAGGACAAGCAGCTTTTTTTACTTAAAATATTCTCAATATCCTTTAATAGTAATCCGGATTATTTAAGTAAAGTCAAACAGTGAATAAACAGAAAAAAAATATATATTATCTTAGGATCAGGATACTAAGATTACACAATTTTATCGATTTTCATTTCTCGTTTAACAAAACGAGCTCCATTTTATTAATATGAAGATATACGAGTATGTGTATAAATATTTCATTTCTATAGCGGTGTTTTATAATGGTTTATTATTACAAGTGTCATACTGGTTTTATAATGGTTTATTATTACAAGTGTCATACTGGTTTTATAATGGTTTATTATTACAAGTGTCATACTGGTTTTATAATGGTTTATTATTACAAGTGTCATACTGGTTTTATAACAAATCATTTTCAAAACTGCCTCACAATTTTTCGGCAATGTATCTTGCCACTTAAGAAAACGTAATAATTTTTATATGAAAATTATTACTCCAATTAAACAAATTATAAAATGAAAGCAATTCTGTCCAAGATCCACATTAATATTAAAATACAGAAAACTTGATAATCATAAAAAATAGAATATAATTTTTTTTGTTTGTTTCTTATTGAACACTATTTTCACACATTCAAATGGGTTTTATGGTCAAAATCATCCCAAGGGCTTTCGGTTTCATTGTCGCATTGCTCAAATAAAAGTTGTAAACCTAAGGAGCCTCTTTAGGTTTCCATGTTCTCATTCTTCCAATACTAATGGAGACTCCATCATTAAGTGTGACGATAGATCATTTAAGGCTTTAGAATTCTAAAAGACACTTCTTGAACCCTTTTTGTTTTAAAATAGCTAAAAGATACAAAGACGTAAGAATGTGAAATGCAATTAGTTGAGTGATATATGGGTAGTTTTATTTTCTTGAATACTTGGAATGTGACAAATATTGTCTTCTTTGTCACATTTCACGCATTCTTACTTGATTAACAATGGTACATGAATTAAGTGAATACCACAGTTTTCAACAACTTTGTGTAATTATATAAATTTTTCGCATTATATACTATGTCATAATATATTCCAATCAACCAGAAAATGGCGAATGACTTTGTAGAGAAAAATGCTGACTTTCTTTTTTTTGCGGGTTCCATCGAAAATCAAACCTGAAACTTCCGGAGTAGAAGTCAAGTACTCTACCAAGAAGGCCACGGAGGTGGTCAGGTGTATGTCAGATCACACGATATTTAAGTCTGTGAAAAAAATACTTTGAACAATTATGAATTGACATAACAATACTCTTATCTACTAGTATTATATATTCAAATTAATCTGCTTACCTTATCATCAAATATCTGTCACAAAGAAGGATTTAATTTGAGTCTAATGGAATTATATGTCTTATACGAGTACCATATGTAGATTATTCTACCAAATATAATAAAATATTATTATTTATGTGTTTAATGATATTCATCCATTTTAAGAAGGACCATTAATGAGAAAAAAAACTCAACATCTACAGTTTCATTAATTATATTTTCAAATATTCATACTGGCAAGTATCTGTCATGACAGTCATTACGCAATATTGACTATCGTTGATAGATGTAAGTATTTCGAATTCGTTGTATTTTTAAATTACTATATCTTCTCCCTGGCTCCATCCCAACTCACTGTCTGCGAAAACTGTCGGGGTCGGCTCTCCTCGTCCTCAGGTTGTATGCTATTCTGTCCCGGACTACGTCCCCCAGGCCGTGTTTCTGCATCAGGTTATCTTTTTACACCACCCATGAATTCTTTGGTCTTCCTCTGGTTGTTATTCGAAGAAGATCCATGGAGATTGTCTGGTTCACAATGTGATCGGGTGCTCTGCGTCCAACGTGCCCATACCATCTCAATCGCCTTTCCTCCATCTTACTGTTGATTTTTGTAACACCTAGGCTTCCACAAATGCGTGAGCTTTTTATTTTGTCTCTTAGGGGCACACCAGCTGATCCTCTTAGCATGCGCATTTCAGCAGTTTCTAGTTGCCTGGAGTAAGAGTTATACATCGTCCAGCATTCGGACCCATAGTGGGGTGCGGGTCTGACAATCGTTTGGTATGTTTTTCCTTTTAACTTTACTGGGGAAAATAAATATTTTAAACGTTTCGATTTAATTAAAATACTTCATAAATACTATATATATATTTAACTTGAAATGGTTAAACTGATTATCATATATATGTCACAAAAACATGATGTTAAGATTTTTTTTTTAGTATAAGGGATTCCACCCCTGGCCACTCTGTGAACCTGCCCCGTGGGCGGGTGGGTCCGCAGAGCAAATATTTAAAATTATTTTGCTATGAGCATTCTAAATCGTAAAGTGAATTGCTATCATATTTTATTTTAATTTGATTTACTTTATTAATAATATTCAGTATTCATAATGGCTTACCAATTGATATTTTTATATACTATTTAACTAATGCATGTTACAAAGGGACGCGCAACGCCATTACAAAGTGCACACACATTCGGCCGCTCACTGCCGACTAGGACGGTCGCCTGCAACACCGCTCTCCGACGCTCTCACCACCTAAAAGCAAACGGAGACCGTCACGCAAGCCGGGGTTTTTGGCTCGTCAGCACGCTAGCGCTGGCGAGATTTTTACCCGTAGCTGCCATCATCAGTATCTACACGTGTGTGTATCAGTCTCCTCCGCATCCCTGAAGCAACCATAACAGGGGCTTTTTCACTCCTTGTCTCAAGCCTCTACACCAGTGGTCCCCAGCCCCCGGGCCGCGGCTCGGTACCGGGCCGTGGACCAAATGGTACTGGGCCGCGCAAGGGTCTGCTTAAAAATCAAAATTACTTTTGAAAAATCGAACATACCCAATAAAACTTAATTATAGCTTAAAATAATTATTCACACAGAAATAAGATGGTTATCCAGAGGGAAATCGCTAACCAGAGTATTTGAATTACGAGAGCCATTGCAAAGATTTCTCTTAGAAAAGAAGTCACCGCTGGCAGCACATTTCAATGACAAGGTATGGGTTGCAAAACTGGCTTACCTGTGTGACATATTCAGCCTGCTCAATGAACTTAATCTGTCCCTTCAGGGTAAAATGACAACTGTTTTCAAGTTGGCAGACAAAGTAGCTGCATTTAAAGCCAAACTGGAGTTGTGGGAACGACGCGTGAACAAAGGCATTTTGGACATGTTTCAGACATTGGCGGGGATTTTAGGCGAGACTGAGCCAGAGCATTCATTCTCCCAGTCGGTGCAAGATCACCTGTCTTTACTTTTAAAAGAGTTTGAGCGCTACTTCCCTACCACAAAAGACCCACGAACTGGCAAGGAATGGATCCGGGACCCATTTATCAATAACCTACGTGAATCTAGCATGCCTGCGAAAGAAGAAGATCAACTGCTGGATATTGCAAATGACGGCAGCCTTAAAACTATGTTCGAGACAACAACTCTGCCGGTGTTCTGGATTAGAGTCATGGCAGAATACCCTGAGATTGCCACCACAGCACTAAAATCCCAATTGCCATTTCCGACATCCTATCTATGTGAAGCGGGGTTTTCTGCAGTGACAGCAACCAAAACAAAACAAAGAAATAAACTGGACATAAGCAAGACACTTCGGGTATCACAATCTCCTATTACCCCCAGATGGAACCATCTCGTTTCAATGAAGCAAGCTCAGGGTTCTCATTGATTTAGCATTAAGTTAAAATATTAAATCTGTTTTTATTCATTTTTAAGGGGTAACTGTATTTTATTTTGAAGGCATGTTTAAACACGATTCAATTAAAAATATTAAATCAAAACACATAAAACTTCAACATCAAAACTTTTAAAGAAAATAGATGAATAACTTTCAAGTGAATATATCTGCAAGATATCAGAATAACATTACGAGTAAAATCCCGATATTAAACCCTAAGCATTCTCAAAAAAAATTATTTTCTCTATCTTGGAAAAAAATACTTTCAACCTTCCGTTGAACCTTAAAAATATTGAAAATACCCATGAATCCAAAAGAAAATTAAAAAATTATCTGAAACTTAATAATCCTTCATTGTTATTATCTTTTTTTTTCTTCATTTTTCCTACAAACCTTGTGTTTTCTCTACTATTATTTGTCACTATAACTTATGTACCACAGTTGTAAATTTTATGATTATATATTGTACAAATATATTGTTATTAAATTTAAAAAAAAAACTACATTCCATGTGTCCCCCCTCCCCCCCCCCCACCAGTGGGCCGCGGTAAAATCATGAAACGTTGACCGGTCCGCGGCGACAAAAAGGTTGGGAACCACTGCTCTACACCATCGAGTGCCATCAACCATCACTATCAACACCACAACCATCACTATCAGCCCGTACGGACATCAACATCATCACTAAGAAGGAGGGAAGAAGAAGGCCACCCGACACCGCAGTTCCAGCCATCACCGGTGCTCGAGTGTCACGCCCGATGACGTCACCGACGTCTCCTCATTCGGTTGAGTGAACGGACTTTTCTCTTCCCTCCCCTCCTCTCTCAATAATTATTATTTATTTATAATATAGTATATATTTACGTATTATTTACCTAAATTTAAAAAAAAATGCCCACCAGCGCAGACATTGTGCACTGGCGCATTAGGAAAAAAGGATCGCAGCGCAAAATCTCACGGGTCCTCCCAACTAAAGACCCGCCGGTCCCCTCCACCCCTCCCATGTCTCTTAAAGAGGCAATGAACCTGCTCCGCGAGGACACAAGAAAATCGTCGGCGAAAGCCGCAAAATTTCTCACGGCCCTCCTTAAACGAGGAGAAGAACAATATATAGGCGATGACACAGTCATCTTCCCGCTCCACACCCCATCAACGTCATCAACAGTGACCCCCCTCCCCCCCGACACCCCCGCCCAGCCCAAGGTACCATTGAGGAAACCCGCCAACTCCTCACCACTGTCGGCCCCTCCCGCCATTAAGATCTGCTCAATCACGGACGGTGTACCCATCGCCCCTGTCCCCAAAATCACCGTCGTGCCTGCGTCCCGCCCCTTTTCACCTGTCCAGCCGGATGGTTCCGATATGGACTGGCAGACGGTACCAAACCGTCGCAAGAGGTCACCAGAGAGCCCTCCGAAAGAGCTATCAGCTCAAAAATTTACCACTGCAAAAAAGCAGAGGCTCCCGAGCCCGCCGGGCTCAGCATCCCAAGCCATACCGGCTCCCTCCCAAACTGATCCACTCCCGATCAAGTCGGAACGCATCCCGCTGATTATTCTGCGGGATGCGGAAAAATACGTGGAGCTTAGGAAAAAGCTTCACAACGCCAACATGCCCTTCACCTCGAAGGCAATGAGCAATGGTGACCTCCGCATACAGACGAAGTCTGTAGATGCGTACCGTCTGCTGGCAAAGGAAACCAGCCGGCTCCAGGTCCCCTACTACACATACCAGCTGGACAGCGAGAGACCCCTCCTCGTGGTCCTACGCGGCGTCCACACCTCCTTCGGAGTCGAGGAAGTCATCGAAGAACTTAAATCCCTCAACTATCCGGTCCTGAACGTCTTCAGGATGAAGGACCGGAAGAGGAAAGCCCTACCGTTGTTCATCGTTAAACTGACCAAATCACAAAATGGACGTCGCATCTACAACGACCTCCACAGCATCTTCGACATGAAGATCTCCGTGGAGGATTTGCGCAAAACCTCCCCAACAGGACAGTGCCACCGCTGTCAAAAATTCTTTCACAGCGCTGGTAGCTGTCACGTCCCTCCCGTGTGCGTTAAATGCGCATGAAGCCATAGAACAGCCGACTGCAAAAAGCCGGCTGACACCCCTGCAAAATGCGCCAATTGCGACGGCCCCCACCCGGTCAACTACAGAAGCTGTGCCTCTCACCCCATGAGCAGAATGGCAAAACACGCCCACCCCTCTGCACCCCCGCCAGCCAGAGAAGCCCCTAGGATGTCCCCCCCCTCTGGCCAAGCCAGTGTCGAGAGTCGCATCCCCCACGATTTCTTACGCGAGCATCGCAAAAAATGCCCGCCCTCAGCTCTCCTCCCAACCACCCCCCAACTAGCACCCTCAAATCTGCGTTATCCGTCGCAGGCCGACATCTCAACGGTTTTGAAGAACCTCGACGAGGCCATGCACATGGCCCGCCAGGTCTTCAACTCCCTCGCAATGTGTGTCCCCTACAATGGCTAGAGTCAGCAGACCCTGCCACCTAACTGTCACGTTCTGGAATGCAAACGGCACTTGCAGAAACAACAAGCAAGAAATCGAGGACTTCATCGTCGAGCACAACCTAGATGTGATGATGATTAATGAATCCTTCTTAAAACTCAGCCACCGATACTCTCTCCGAAATTATTATGTTTACCGTAATGACCGCCTCACAGGCAGAGGAGGCGGCACAGCTATCATAATAAAGGCGAACATCGATCACTGCCTCTCCGCATCCGCCCCCACGGACAACATTGAGAGTACCAGCGTTGTGGTTCAAACCCTCAACCACGGTCCTCTCAAGCTCATGTCCGCGTACCTCCGACCGTCATTACCGCTTCTCGAGTCAGATTTGGACTCACTCTTCGCGGACAATCTTCCCACTATAGTAGCGGGAGACCTCAACGCCAAACATCCGCTTTGGCACAGTCGTGTCAAAAACACCCAAGGCCGCGCGCTAGCCGAGATCTCCTCCCGCAAAAATTACTTTGTGGACGCCCCCGCCACTCCAACAAGATCCTCCCAAAGAGTAAACGACTCTGCAGACGTCTTAGACATCATCATCAAAAATGACATCCCATTCTATAGCGACTTGCTAGTGTTAGAGCAGTTGCAGTCCGACTACTACCCGGTTTTACTAACACTCACCGACAACAACCCTCTCCAGGATCCGTTACCTTTCAGGAGGCATATCACCTCCTGGGATGATTTCGCGGCCACTCTCGAGTCAAATCTCAGGGTGCCGACCTCTCTTCCTGACGCCGAGGCCATTGATGCAGCGGTGAGCTATCTCACCGACAACATCAAATCGGCCCTCGAGTCAGCCTCAAAACTGAGACCTCCCCAAAAGCCGGATCCCCCGCTCCCCGTCGATATTAAAGTTAAAATCGCGGAGAAGAACAAGATCAGAAAGCTATGGCAGAAGACCGCCAATCCCACGTACAAAACACTGTACAATCGTCTGGTGAAAAAGATCAAATTCGACCTACAGCGCCATCGTAATGATCGCTGGGGCGAATTTATCGAATCACTAGAAGTCGAGGAATACAAAAAGTGGAGGCTGACTCGTTCTCTCCGCACAACCCCTCAATGACCCACCCCCCTACAGGGCCCTAACGGAACAGTTTTCTCGGCGCGCGACCGCGCTGAAATGTTTGCCGGCTCGCTCGCCACCACTTTCACCCCAAATTCTGACCTCAACAACCCAACGCACTCTGCCTTGGTTGACAAAAAGGTCAAACAAATTGTCGCCTCACGACCCCCGCCGACTTCGGATTTCTTCACCCCGCAAGAAATCCACAAAATCATCCACAACCTCCACAATAAGAGAGCTCCCGGTCCAGATTCAATAAACAACTTCACCCTGAAGAAACTCCCAAACAAAGCCGTCTGCGCCATAACTTCAATATTTAATGCCTGTTACAGGCATAGATTTTTCCCTTCCGCTCTCAAATGCGCAGACGTTATAATGTTTCCGAAACCGGGTAAAAAATTAACACTCCCCGAAAATCACCGCCCGATCAGCTTACTGCCTACCCTAGGTAAAGTGCTCGAACGACTTACCCTCGATCGCCTATCAAGCGAGATAACCTCACTTAACATAATTCCAGACACGCAACACGGTTTTCAACCGCGACACTCGACCTCTCATCAACTTCTTCGTGTCGTAGAACACATAGTGACTGTTACAACAGAAAACATCAAACCACCCTCCTCTCGCTGGACGTGGCGAAAGCCTTCGACACGGTCTGGCACAACGGACTGCTCTTCAAACTACACAAGGCCGGAATCTCTCTCCGCCTCGTGCAGATCATAGCATCATTTCTTAGAGACCGCACCTTCTCCGTCAAGGTGAGCGGTATAAATTCATCCCACCGCCCCATACAAGTGGGGGTACCGCAAGGAGCCCTCCTCTCCCCCACTCTCTACAACATATATACCAGCGATATGCCCTCTCTCCAGGCCAGCCGATCTATCACCGCACAATACGCGGACGATACGGCTTTTCTTTCATCATCGAAACACTCTTGCGATTCCCATTCTCGCATTCAAAGATTTCATTCCAAGACTGGAACGCTGGTGTAGAAATTGGAAGGTTAAGATAAACTCTTCCAAGAGTGCAGCAGTCCGTTTTTCTAGAAGACGTCTGGACTTCATCCGACCACTCAAACTTTTCGGCCAGAGCGTTCCGTGGTGCGACGAGGTGAAATACCTCGGCGTCACTCTCGACTCGAAGCTGTCCTGGAAAAAGCACACCACCAACATCACCGGGAGGGCGTACGGCACTCTGAAAGCCCTCACACCACTCTTGGGCAGACACAGTAAGATGTCCCCTCGTATCAAGTTAAACTTGTACAAGGCCATCATACGTCCTCAGATGACGTACGCCATCCCGGTCTGGGGCCATGCGGCCGAAACCCATATGCGCAAACTCCAGGTGTTGCAAAACAAGGCAATGTGCACCATTATGGATGCGCCCTGCTTTGTCAGCAACAAACGGCTTCACGAAGACCTAGATCTCCCCACCATCCGAGAATACGCGATCTCTCTGGCCGAGAGGTTCTACAGCTCTCTCTCGAGTCACCCGAACCCCCTAATCAGCTCACTCACGGACTACGACGTGAACGCTAATCTCATTCACCCCAGGCCCAAACAAATGCTTCGAACGACCCCCCGACCCCCTATTCGGAACGGTAGGCGCCGAATAGTGTCCAGTGCACATACCCGCACTTCATAAGGCATCTATCTTACCTCCTTATTTATATATGTACAACTATTTATTCTAAAGTCACAGCGTTCTCCCCCGCCCCCATCTTCGTAATATATTTATAATTATTCAAATATCTATGTCTATGTATACATCACTATCCTTTCTTTCTCTGTATTCATATTTATCAACGCTCGTGACATATAAAAATATAAGTATATTATTATGTAACCTATATGTATCTATAACCTTAATGTATGTACCAAACTCTATCCCTCTCTATAAAAATTTTTTTTTCTAGCACCCCCACCAAACAATCCAAAATTAATTTCTCAAATTCCGTTTTTACACAACCGATGAAGGAGTAAGATGTCCGACAATCGGACCGACACTCCGAGCAAACCATCAACTTGGCATTACAAAATGGGGCGCAGAGCGGCTAGGGGGGCCCCCTAGTTATCATTAAATATCTGCGCAGATATTAGAAGCAACATATTATGTTGCATATACACGGTGGTTAGTCTTCTTCTTAATTATTGACATCCGGATTTTCCAATTACTTTCAGACATCATAACAAATGAATTAACTTATTAACGCTTATCAAAATATAAATATATTATATATGAAGCCGAAAATAAAACAAAAAATACTGTCACCGTGAAGTGAAAATGGAACAAACATGCAGAATCATTTTAATTTTTTAATACATTATGATGCCAAAGTAAAAACTCAGTAGGAAACTAGGTAGTGTAGGCACCTATTGGGTTTTAATTTATTAAAATAAAATATTTTTTTCCCAAATAGATACACAAAACAAATGAAAATTGATTTATTGTCATTGTGCAAATTGGCCTTTGTATTTACAATTAATACTTTTTAATAAACTGGTGGGAAGCCTATCATTGGGGTGGATTAACGTTTTTGTTGAAGCTTTGAGACAATTTTTTTTTCGTGTTAATTGGTTGAGTTTTGTTTTTAATGAGGCACCGTTTGTATGGTATATTCACACTAGATGGTGTTTTTGTTAAAGTAGATGCTATTTGGTACAATGGACAAAGATATTAGACTTTATCTCTCCGTAACAGAAGAAAAAAATGACCCTGGAGATAAGGTTTCCATGCCATAAATTGTTATTAATAAAATAATAATTACATTAAACAAGTCTTAAGGACAGACTTTGGATAAAGTCAAAATGTCCCACCGACGAATACCCCGCCACTCGAGCCACTTAAAAGAGCATTGGTGGATTGCCCTTTAAAAAACCTATATATTCTCAAGAGTTCTAAAACCAGCTGATAAAAATAAAAAATTGATCCTGGGGCCAATCAAGTAAAATTATTGGAATAATTCCACTATATTTTCACCAAAAATGTTGTTCACAAAAAAATATTCTATAGTTAAATATTTTTATACTTTTGTAAGTATAACAACAAACAAGTATTTAGGAAGTGTTTTCGTATATCCTTGGATGGGCTTTCAAACTAGTTAAAAGCGCTCTAGAATAGATATTTTATTATGATGCAAGTTTATCTATTGACAATTAATAACCATGCCAATAAATTGGCTAAACTAGTATTACGATGAATAAGGACGTTAATGACTTGCATAAAATATTATTTAACTAAATAAGGATGATAATGAATTGAATCAAATAGTTATTTAAAAAGATAGGATGCCAATGACTTGTATCAAATATGATATGGTCCAGTTTATGTATCGTGTATTGATTGGTAATGACCATCATATTAAAAAAACTTTATATTCAGCAGATGTCAGAAAGCGTATTAAAAAACTAATTTAGAAAAATAATTTTAGTTTGTTTGCTATTTAAAACTTTATCGATTTTTGATAAAACTAAATGAAAAACATCAGTAAACCACGACCTTATCTAAGGAACGAATATTAATTTTATTTTATCTTTATTAGAAAATAAATTGAAAAAAATCTTGATAATGCCTTTTTTATTTTCTTATTTAACCTTCTTTCCGAATTTATTTATTAAAGGGCTTATGTTTTTTTATGAAAACGTTGTTTAATAAGATACGTGAATGATATTGAAACATACGAGTATATTCCAATAAAGGATATTGTCGAAATTTAATTACTAACGCTACTTGAAGAAGGTTGAACAGGTATCCAAGATATTTTAAGATTTATATATTTTATAAGTAATATGGCTATCGTCAATACAATTTCGGCATTATGTTGTTGAACACCTCTCCAACTTAGTTGGTAAAGCGGATTTCTACAACCCGGCGCATTTGGATTCGATTACAAATTGTACAAAATGAGACTTCCAGTCTGATTCAATAAACAGCGATTTGTTTTTTATTTGTTAAATGCTGCTTGAAAATAAAAGTCGCGATAACTTCACCACAATTTATAGTGACTGTCTGGTCCTTAACTGAGAAAAAATATTCTCTCGTTATCTTTTCATCCTTTATTGTTCTAAGGATGTGCGCTTATGCCATTGAGAAAGATATATCGTTGGTTTTATAAGGTTTGGCTAAAGAATAAGGGACATCATTTTAACAAATATGTAACTATAAGTCTCATGTTACGCTTAACTGACTTTTTTAACTCGGTGTAAGTGGAAAGTTTTTTGAATACACCAGAGAGGCTCCAAAATGTTTATATTAGGCTTGTTCTAAAATAATACAATCATATATCTGAACATAATGCCAGACTCCAGTCGTTTAAATAAAGCACTGAAGAAATATTCGCGTTCTGTCAACCCTCTTTGGTGTATTTAATAAATCATGCTTTCCTCACTATGTGCGTAAAAAATCAATTTTCTTTCAGACTGCCCCTCCGATCTGGTGACGGCGTAATACTTTGTATACCAACGCATCGCACATCATCTTTTGCGGTTCACTCGGCTCGACTTTGAGCGATCTTCGTGGCTCAATCAGATATGCTACATCCTTATCGATATTTAAGAATAAACTAAAGAAGCATTATTTATTACAAAATAATCCTCTTCCTTAACTCTCGTATAATACGTATTCTAATCCCTATTTTCATTTTTCATACACTACATCAAAGTTGGCCATGTATAACAATAATAATTATGAAACAAAAGTTGCTTGTTGGAAAAAAAGTGTAAATGCAATATATCAGCCAGATGTATATATAAAAGTGTGAAATAAATAAATGTTAAGTATTTATTTTGCTTTTTAAAAATAAATAATATATGTGATCAATTTTTCAACTTACATTTCATAAAAAAAATCAACTAATTCTTATTTTATAAAGATCCACTGCTATTCAGGCATTTGCGATCATCATGACTTGGTAGCAGCAGCTCTGAAGAAAGATATGGTTCAACAAAGAAATCATTCCCATAAGTTTTTTAACCAGGATATGCATCTTCCCGTGCTTCTACATAACAAATATTACGCCTTAAAGTAGCTTAACCTACAAAATCTCCAAATTATTTGTAAATTGAGAACGTAAATATGTTTATATGTTTTATGAGACAAGATAACAAAGTCGATTAGTCGCTACATTCAAAATATTCTTCAACGAACTATTTACTTTCCGATTATCTTACTTAGGGACAGTAAAATAATCATTGTAAAATTAAATCAGCCAAAAAACATTTATGTAACACACCAAAAATAATTTACCAAAAATATTTGGTTACATTCCTTAGTCAATTATTATTATTGAGGCGTGCTGTCATATCGACATGCAAAGCACAAGTTATTTTACGAATATATCATCTCAGTTTAAGCATCTTGAAAAAAAGAGGTTTTTTTTAATTTTCTTTTAATATCAATAACCGCCAATAACTACATTTATTATTTTATATTTTTATTTTTGAGACATTATGATTAAGTTTTGACAGATATAATACTTGAGAATGTTTAATTCGAATATCTTAAATGAGAAACAATGCCTTGTACTAGTATGTATATCGTTTTTCATAAATGTAAAATGAATGTGATTAGAAGGATTATTTTATAGTGGTAATACAAACCTGTTAATGGTAATTTTGAAAACATGAGTAACTCGATCTAATTTTTGCACATGCACGACAATATGAATGCTACTTACATACACTTCATCACGGCATTTCCCTGTAGGGATAGGCAGTAAAGACAGAGCGCTAAACTTTCCTCTAAAGGCATACCTACTTCCTTTGTCTCATCAACATTCATACATCTGCAACACAATTTGTTTTCTTACTTCTTTAAAAATGTAATGCAATTTGCCCAACCATACTTCATTAGGTCGACCTCTACTACGTTGTTTTCATGTAATTTTGTTACTTCTGTCGTTATCACCGCATTTTTTTTTTCTTTTGTTTTATCAAAAAATGTAAACACCCTATTTTATGAATAAATAACGTACTCTCTAGAAGGCCTCGTACTCATTCTGAGATTTGTTTTTGCTCTGATATTGATGGAGTAAACATGACCGACAATTTGAAGATGGAATATCCTGATACTGGATACATTTTATCCAAGCGTATTTTTGATTTTTTTCTTTGTAACTGAGGTAAATATCTTAATTGGTAAAATGTTAATATAATACGTTCGATACATCTTTGATTATCTTACGCCGGCTCTGTAAACTCAGCTGATACTGTAAAATAGCGTTAAAAATACCAAATCATGATTTACTTCATTGGAATTACTGAACAACCTTGAATTCGAAAGTATTCTCTGTTGAGGTGTGGCAGGCGAACCAGAGGCAATGGGTCTGTATATATGTACAGTGTGTTCGTTGCACGTAGGTGTTACAAAAAAAAATAATACACTTTCAAGACAATTTAGAAAACACCATGCCGCTTTGTATGGACCTGTATCGATCATTATTTTTAAGGTGATCTATACAGATATTATTTTTAATGGGAAATTAAGCCCATTTATCTGAACTAATATTTTTTGCACACACATCATTAAGATATGCGTATTCGATATTTCAAATAGCCCAAAATATTTATAATACGAGGCATATCCAGAAAGTAAGTGTACTGAATTTTTGTAGGTTACAATTTTTTTTATTTAAACAAAAAAATTACGTGGTTACCGTAGTACATATGTAAGCTATTTTTCGACATAGTCGCCATTCCTCTCAATGCAGGTGGTGAAGCGGGGTATCAACTTTTTGATGCCTTGAGATAGTGCCAGAGAATGGATTTGAAATGTAAATTGACTATGTTCAGGACCCGATACTCCCTGAAAAGTTCAGCTGTGGGATACCGGGCAGGAAGTTTATTAATTATTTTTATAATCAATTTTTGAGAAACCTGCAAAATGTTTTTTTGTGTTAAGGTGTATCCCCCCTCAAATACCGTAAGAAAGTGCCGACTGACATAAGGCGAAGTATATACATACTTTTAAGGATATTTTCGCTGAGCACATTTCGAATCATACGGAATATGTACCCTAGTTTTCAGATTTTTATGCTCAAAGCATTGATATTGAAGAATGAAGCAATCCCAGCGAAGAAACTGATCAATAAAAACTCCAAGATACTTTACACTATCAACCCTTTCCAAAAAAACACAACTACAGTCGGCGAAAGGTGAACAAGTGTGCAGATTTATGAATTTATTTGCGGGTGCTTGAGTTTTTGTAGATATGCTAAATGTGATGTATTTAGTTTTTTGGGAATTTAGAGTCAATAAATTTGAGTACATCTATTCCTTAACTATACGCAATTCTTTGTTTCCCTTTGAAAATTGATAATTCTATGTTCTGTTCTCGAACGGAAGAACCGTGTCGTCCACAAAAGTAACAATCTTACTCCTGGTAAAAAGATTATAGAACTAATTGACATATATCAAGAATAATATAGGTCCCAGAACACGACCGTGGGGTACTCCGATTTTTACAAAAAGAGGCTAACTAAATATATCATACTATCACCTAATTTACCTCTCTGAGTTCTATCAGATAAGTATGAAGAGAACCAACTAAAGGAACGCCCACATATGCCCACTCCATCAATCTGGTAAGTAATATTTGATGAGACACTGTAGAAAAATCCTTTGTAAGGTTAAAAAAACTGCCAAACATGCTTTCTTATTATCCAAAGTGGTGGTAACGCTATTTACTAGACTAAGCAAATAATATTTATTCATACATAAATATTATAGATTCCATCACGATATTTCTCTACGGAATGTGTAGAGAGGACGGATGTCCAACATTTCATATCATAAAATACTTCCTTTGCTTCCTCAACTTATAAGTCAAACCAACCTGCTTTTGGAAATGCCGGTAGGTAGAGCAATCACACTTTTTAACCGTGTGTCTTCTCATATAGACGTGTTGCATGTGTCACTCCCTTAAATTTTGTGTAATACTTGAAGTAATTTAATTTTTATATTATTTAACATGCTTTATGTTGTCATAATGTTTTAGTGTAGCAAATACATTTTTACTATTATTTTTATCAAAAAGACTTAAAATTTTTAATTGTTTTTTTACATATTTTTTTACTTGTTATGTTAGGGAAACCAGTAATGTGCGAATTAGGGAAACCAGTAATGTGCAAAAGATCTGAAAAAAAAATTGAGTTTAATGTAAACATATTCTCAAACAGTTTATTTTATTTCTCTTTTCCATATTTTTCCTTCCTTCAAAATTTCATTCACTTGTCCAACCATATTTTTTTCGGTCATCCTCTGCCACGATGAGACATATTATTTATAAAAAGAATGATATCTAGGGAGAAATATAAACAATTATTTTCCTATGAAACTTAACGAAAAGAGTATTTTTCTTGTCATTAAAATTTATTCTAAGTACTTCGATTGGATTTCTATATTTTGTTTTAAATAATAGTAAATGTGTTCAATAAATGTTTTCACACATTTTTTGTGAGCCTGTCTGAACAATGCTGGAAAATCTGTATTATTACCAAGAAAGTGGTAGAAAATCTGGTAAATGAGTTCACCTGGTAACAATGCTTTTAGAAGACCTCATTAACGTGACCGAAGATAATGGTGTCTTCAATTGGGGTTGCCATGCTAATAAATAAATTTCATTCAGAACTCGCGGTTCGTCATCATCCAAGTTGGCAATACTACATCGCGTATTGAGAAGAAACAACACTCGCACGCGTGTCAAGTCTGACGCGTATGAGTATTGTTACCAGACTAATATCCTTTTTTTTCGAATATCATCGAGAATCGAAAACGATGCCCCCAGGTAGGAAGTCAAGCGTTTTATCAACTAGGTCAAGAAAGTCATCGAATGAATTAATGAATATGAAGATATTGGATTTTCAAACACAGGCGGAACCGCACTGAGAGGGGCCCAGGACGCACTTGATTTCAATGCCGAGGATTTCGAATAGACAAAAGAACCTTCTTTCTGAATTTACACAACACAACGTACCATTATTCAATAAATAATAAGAAGATAAATAGTATCTTATTGCAAATAGCTGTATTGTAATAGGTTATCCGGAAAGTAATTTCGTATTTTTACGATTCTCTTAACCAAGTTTCTCTAAATACTCGTGGACGGTGGATTTCGATATTTTTATTATCTCAGCTATAACATATTTCGTGTCATAGAACGCTGGTTATTATTGACCAAAGCCTTGATTTGGTCTTCATCGGTGGTCTTATTTGATATAAGAAGGTTGTGGGTTCGTACTAACCTTCAAAAATATTTATTCAAGTGATTTACAGGCAAGGAATTTAACGCAATAAGTTATTATAAATTATTTTCTAACTAAAATGTGATAGAAAATTCCGATTTCAATATATCTTACAGACCTTATTTCATCTGAAATTATATAGTTTGATTAGACATTCGCTTTTTTCGTATGGCACTCTTCATCTTATCCAAATCGATTATATAGATATATTGAAGAGCATGGGCGGGAGAGAATATGTTAGCATCGAAGCCATAGAGATAGTAACGCTTAAAAGCCGCATTTAACTAATTAAAAAAAACCGCTCGTGAGTCAACATTTTCTAAGAAATGGAAGGCCGCCTACTTCTTATTTGGCCTTTCCATACGATTAAGCTGGTTGTTCGACAGGGACAACAGGAAAACCAACGCGCTCCGTATTGTATTATAATAAAATATTGTGATGACCTGTATATGAGATGAGACGATGCATAGCATAATTATAAATATCATAAGACATTTTAAAAAAGTTTTTTGAAACTGTATTTTTATATTAAAGCATAATAACGTTCAGGAAACTTCTGTTTTTATTTTATCTTGAAATGTGTAATTCAATAGACGGTCTCGGTTATCATGGAGTAATCGGACGAAAGTATAGCTGCTAGAATTAAGAAATCAATTTTAATTTATTTAAATCTAAGAAAAATTACTAAAGTAAATTTACTGAAAACACTATTTTATGGATGAAGTCAACGAATGTACTGAAAGCACTATACTATGGAATATATCAAAAGTAATAAAATTGGAAATACATAATAGTGTATTGGTAACCTTAACATGTAGAAATGAAACTTGGATTTGGCAGAAGAAGGATAAAAGTAAGATGAATGCTGTGTAGGTGCGTGATATATTCTTAAAAAAAAACGGAGAAAAAATAACTTGCCTGTATGCTCTAATCGTCTCACTTCAGATGTGCCATCGGATCCAGTACAGCGGTGTGGCCGGTGAGTTTGCTGGTATGCAATGGGTCACTCACATAAAAAAACAAACTACACGGCACAGCATCAATTTTCAACGGAATCGATGTTGAAATAGCGCATGACGGAAATGCGGGCACTTAAAAAAATGTAATGTCAATGTATGAAAGAAGGTGGAACGAAGATATCAGAAATGAAAATCATGAATACAATTGAATTTTAAGTAATATGAAGAAAGTTCCTTACGATGGTTTTAACACGTGGAAAGCGAAGAAAACATGGGTGGATCTAATATCTCGAAGAAAACATCTAATTTTGAAGGAAAGTAGAGTGAGAATTATGAATAATGACAAGATGTATACATGTGGAGGAGGTGAATATATACATGCATCCATATCTTGGACGCAGAAATTGAGTGAATATACGATAAAGTCTTGGTTTAATTTGGTAAGCTATCCTTTATTGTAAAGTCTTTGAAGAACCTAAGGCCTATTTTATTCACGTTTCCTTCCAGCACTGACTTATTCGCTTGAGACGGCAATGTTAACAAAGTAAATAATGCATAAGCTCAGGGTGACACAGAAGATCATAGAAAGATGATTATGGATATCTCATTACGGGACGTAAAAACGAATGGATAGATAAAGGAACAAACCAAAATCGCAGATATTACTGAGAGAGTTGCCACCCAGAGGTTGAACTGGGCAGGCCACATTGTCAGGTGTTATGTTGATTGTTGAACCCATAAAGTGCTGAAGGAGAAACCAAGGACAGTGAAATGAAATCTGGGAAGACCCCTAACAAGATGGTTGTATGGCATGTGAAATATTTACGAAATATTTAAGTAGATAAAAGATACACACCCTCTACGAAGTTATTCAAACATTTTTTTAAATTTTTAATAAGGAGAGTCGTGTAATTAATATAATATATGGGAAAAAAACAAAATAATTCATGTAGATACTCGCAAATTATATTGAACTAACCCAGTTGTTACTTGTCATTTGTCTTGACATAAATAGATAAGGTGATGATACTTTTTACCGATTATTGAATATTATTTAATTTCTTTGTTATTTTTTTTTGTAAAAAGTTAAAAAAAATCATAACTTGATAAGTTGATAAACCTAATTATGATTTTAAACTAAATATTTACCATTTTTAATTACATAATTTATCTTACACATCTCTTATAATGCGTTTTTTTTTACCAAAAATTTAATTAAAACCATAAAATAGTGCTGTATAATAAATATTTATAAGGCTGGGGTTGAACACATCGTAAAATTTGCTGCTGAAAAACCGGGTGTTTATACCTTTTAAGACTAAGACCGTTGTAAAGATATGGCGATATCTTTACAACGGGCTTCTAGCATAATATAAATGTGCCTCATAAAAATCAAATACACGTTTTGTTGTTAATGTGTAAAGGAAGTTCAGAAAAATTCAAATATTTTTATCTTTTATAAGTCCAGGGATTACGGGTCAGATTGTCGTTGATAACTACTGAGTTGTTAGAAAATATTACCACATGATAATAAACTAACAAGGTTATACAGTATATAAAAAAGAAAATATTACCACATGATAATAAACTCACAAGGTAATACAGTACATATAAAAGAAAATATTACCACATGATAATAAACTCACAAGGTTATACAGTATATAAAAAAGTTTAGAAACATACATTTTATTAGATGAAATATTTTCAAAAACTATTTTTTTGTAAATGAAATTTAATGGCTATCTGGCTATATTTAGTCCTTCTTTAAATGACAAAATAATAGAGATATACTCGTACATTATTTAAATAATTAAAATTCGCTTCAAAACAACAAGTTTTTATCCTTAGCCACTGTGGCGGGTTTATTTTTAATGGTATCCCGGTAACCCCGGCCTCAACCGGAAGAACCTATTCATCACTGAGGCTATAAAGCTAACACTTGTCGAATTATGGCGGTAATATTTCGAGTTATGGCAATACTTTCACTCATTTGTCACGCCGTTTAAAAACAACGATAGGGTGACTTAAAAAAATGTTTATGATAATGAAACTTGGTAACGGGATGTAATGTCTCCGAATCTTAACGTCGAGCACTTTAAAGGTGCATACATAAAATTCAATTATCCGCTATCGATACGTTTAGAGAAAACGAAAAAAGTGAAGCAGACAAGTCTCGTGAATTTGATCAAACAAAAGTATTCACTCAGGTGTATGTGATACATATGTTATATATCACCACACTGTGTTCCTTGCTGTGTAGGCATATATAACAGATTTCCATAATTTTCTATATATGTTAAGCACACAACTTTCGCCACCTTCACATTCATACATCATGCCAAACACAAAATTATTTTATTTATAATTCTCACTTTACCTTTCAAAATCTGATCCATTCGATCAAGCTACGTTTTCTTCGATTTACCGCTTAGTCATTGTTTCGTTACTTATTCTTTCCCCATGTCCAAACTATTTTAACGCTACCTTCTTCATTACATTTAAAAATCCATTTTATCCGTACATTTATTTCTGATATCTTCATTCCACCTTCTTTCATACATTCAAACTTGAGAAAAAAATGTTAGTACGCGTATTAATCTTACTTTAATTCATCTTCAGCTAAATCCAAGCTTCACTTCCACAAGTCAATAATATTTTTACTCTCTTAAGGAGATCAAAAAAATATGTATTCGTCGTAGAAAAACTAATTTGGTTACGTTAAATTATTGTAATTTGTTACTTTTATTGAGAAGTATGAGAAAAGGAAATGTATGAATGTGGAAGGGACAATGTACGAGTATGTATGCGTTGATAGCAAGGCGTGGAGATCTGGCATATCTGCCTACTTCAAAAGAGACATTGCGTATGTATGTATGCAGGGGTCAGTAAAATCCACAAATGGTTGAATCAATAGTACACGTATACTATCTTCATCATAGCATTCTCAATGCTGAGTGTCGTAGTCTTCTGCTATGTCTGGTACTTGGTACATCTTCTGTTTCCATCCTTTCTGGTCCTGGACCGTGTTGAACGAAGTGTTTAAAGAGAGTTCTATGGACTCCTTTATGAGGTTAGTCCATATTGAAGAAGACTTCCTCTGGTTAGTTTCCCTCAACTGTCCACGCGATCGCCGGCTTCTCAAGACTTTCGTTATTATTTATGGCAACATACCTAAAGTATGTTTAAATCATTTTCCTACGTGTTGTTGAAATTTTTTTTGTAATCCCTAATTCTTTATCAATAGTATATATTTGTAAGTAATTTCGTCGTGCGGGTGATCTTAATAATAAGTTTGTGCAACAGTGAGTTATATCACTTATTTCTTTAGAGCCTTTGATAGATATTCGCAAGATTTCCATTCATTCAATTTCAGTCCATTGCCACTTAATTAAAAATAAAACAAAATTCATTTTCTTATATTTTCAATTTGAAAAATATTTTTTCTAAGTATTTATATTGCCGGTTATAAAAATGGGTGAGTCTTATGAAATAGGCCCTATAATGAAAATTACAAATAACCAAGAAATTCATAGCATGACTTAGAGTCTTCAAAATCTATTATTTAAAAATAATATAATTATCAATTTAATTGAATTCATAGGGGATCAAAACAAGCAGCTTAGTAAGATTTATATAAGTGTTATTGTTAAATTGGATATTCTTCTAAACAAAAGATAAGTTGAACTTGATTGGATATATTGTAGTTGTAAATAATCTTACTAAAATCTTGACATTTTGTTTCACTATTTATTAATTAAATTCAACAATTTTATTAAGTTATTTCACATGATAAGTAAACATTCGATATGGTATAGCTGGGTGGAATCTAAATTCTGTTTGAGAAGGAAATATTATCCGCTTTAGGCAAGACCATCCAGATTATTTACACAAATTGCAAAATCTAGATTAAAATATGTGGTGAAATATTTAAGGCAAAACCAGCAATGGTTGGATAAGTCAAGGGGAATAATGTAACTTTTTGGAAATACCATTGTAACCTTTCACCCAACGTAGAAGTAGAAGAAAGGAGTATGTGTAAGGATAATAAAAGGAAACAAAGGAAAAATAGGATGAAAAGTTAATGGTTTGGGTTAAAGAAGGAAAATAATTTTCAGGTTGACACTTACTATATGTCCTTTAACTTCTGTCTTTTCCAATGGATTTAGTTTTTATAGTTTTCAAACCCCTTTCAACATCCTTTTCACCAATAACTTAGAAATAAAGGTGAGGTGAGGCACATTTGGTTGGTGGATAATTATGATCTTTTTTATGGTTTTCATACTATCGGAGATCGGTGCTGGAGATATTGCGAAATTGAATTCGTGAATATCGACATATGGTTCGGAACTGGGTAGAATTCTATCAAAGCCCATTAACTCTAGTTTTTTTTCTATGGGTCTGTTGAGTGGACATGACTCATAGAAGAGTGAAAATATGTAATTTTAACATTACGATATTTTTGGGTATATTTATAAATTCTGAAAACTTCAACCTTCAAGACCACCTACTCTGTCTCATAGGTTTGATTCCAATTAATGCTATGGGTCTCCGGAATTAAATCTGGAATTGTTTCTTATTGATGTTTTTAAACTGTTGAACATGGATTGTATTCCTGAAATATTTAATATTTTCGAGGGTAAGTTTTATAGCTTACGAATATAAAATCGTGATGGGAAAACCCCGATGTGGTGTGTTGTCCATAATTAAAAATGTGTTCAATTGAAGATGTAAGGATAAGATGTAAGGAAGCTGTGTGAGTTTGTTGTGTGATGTATTTAATTGAGAGAAGGAAATATGTGTTATAGGAATGTAAAATATCACAAAGTTTCTTAGATCTTTGATAAATTTTCAATAAACATTGAAAAGTTTCCCCTTAATTTTCATTAACAGTTGCTTGATTTAGAAACAGAAATTTTAACAATACAATCTGATATTGTACTAAAAGCCAGAGCACCTGATAATATATTATATTTCGGACACTACTATTAGAAGAATAACTCTGGTTAAAATACGAGTATATTGCATTGTTTGCGTTCTTCGGCTCCACATATTTTTTCTGATGCGTTTACTCGTATTTCGTAAATGAAACTGAGTAAGTAGAAATACAGAAGTCGAATGACAAATGACCGTTTAGGGGATCGATCTGACTGTATTTAAGTAACTATTTGCCTAAATTTGAGAAACTTGGTGAAAAAGGGAATGGCATACACCAACTTCCGATGTTATCAATATTAATAATCTGAAAAAATAATTATCATTAATCAAATATCTGCTAAATTAATTTTTCAATTTGTCGTGTCATTTGTAAAACATAAAAAACAATGATAAGCATTTTTTTTTTATTATCAGCAACAATTTTTACATAAAATTTAGTACGTGTTCAACTACTTTAAAGTACTTGAATACGTACTAAATTTTATTGTAATTGGTCATGTTGCGTTATATGTAAAAAATAAAAACGATTTTAAACAAAAGTGTTATATATTATCAAGAAAAATGTTCCCGGGTCGATAATATATATTTCAAACCACGAAAAGCTCGCATGAGGTGAAGTTAAAAGTTGATTTTGCTAAGTTTGCCCACCTCTGTTTTACAGAAACGATAAAAAAAACCCCCTTCAAAATCTATTAGTCGCTTATACATTGTTTTATTTTCACATTTATTTTTTTATATAATCTATTCGACGCTTCTTTGTCTGAATTATTGATACAATAACTCATTTGTCATTAAGTGATATTGCGTGACATGAAGGTATAAAGGGTTAACTCTGATCAAGGAAATGTGTTCTCAAGTAGTGTTTCCTCCACACTTGTACGAGTACACGCTGGTCATGTTACTTAAATAATTCGCAAATCTCAATCCGCGTAATGCAATGTGACCAATTGATCAAATAAGATTACCAGCGACCCGGACTCAAAAAGGTCTCAGCGGACGTACGATAATAAATCAATTTGCTGCGTGGTGCCCATCATGTCCAGTTTTTCGAACGTATATTTTTTTATTTTTATATAAACATTTGAATCAATAATCAATTAAGGCATTATAAAAACAATTCATTGATTCAATAAAATATGTTGAATCATTTAATTGTTTTTATAATGCTTTAACAACATTTTAGTACGCTTGGTTTTTTTTGTTCATCATGAATTTGGGAAATCTGTAATGTTTTGGTAAAGGAAAAGCAAACGTGATAGTTGAATGAGGAATGTGTGTTTAGAGTAAGTCAAAAAGTTCTGTTTTTTTTGGTAGTATTTTCTGAAATGATGAAAGAGGTACTAGTAATATCGAACAGCGTGTAGCGATAGGAAACAACGTCAATGGAGCGCTGAAACATATATTCTTGAACCGGACAGTATATTCTAAAACAGTATTCTAGTAAAAACTTTGATGTATAGGAATGAAACGTGAATGTGAAAAAAGAGTGAATCGAACTTTATAACTAAAAAGCATAAAAAAGAATACATGCGGGGATAATACGAGTATATGACAGAATATGAAATGAAGTGATTTGGAATGAAAGTGAAATTAAGATTGATGTATTAAGTAGGATGCAGAAGAGCATTCAGATGATTTAGAAGGAATTAATGAATAAAAATTAACAAACCAAATATACAAAACAAATGTGAAAGGAAACCGTGATATAGAAAGAACAAGCAAAGTGTGTTTGGATCAAATGAATGATATTTTGAAAGAATGAAATGTAAAAAAAGTCAGAGAAAACGTAACCAGACAGGGAAGCGGTGTGATGATATGTATGAATGTAATGTGCAAATAAATTTACAATTAAATAAATATAATGTAAATTATGGTGATCTCTGTATCACAATCTTAACACCGTCGCATTTTACAATTACACAATAATCTAAGATACAATAAAAAATTATGATTGTGATTTCTGTATCATATACTTAACGTCTTCTCATTTAACGATCACACAGTAACCTTTGTTACACTGAAAGACCCACTGACTTCCATCGTACCGCCGGGTGATTTAATTCAGTCCGATAGTTTAGTTTATTTGTCTGAGTAAAGCCTGTAAGACACGATAAAAAAATTACGCCAAATTTATTATTTTAAGAGAACGTTAATCCTATAATTTCACACTGTTTTGTATTCCAACGATGAAACGATCCAACGATGAAATTGAATATGTCAAGAATCTTTGCGCACAATTGGTCCTAACTTCATATTATTAAACCAATCAAATATCGTCACATTCAGTCGCCAACCATTATCTAATCAGTGATGCGCTTTGAAGCGCGCTCTATTCTGAATTTAAAAAATGTCAACAAAACTGATATGTCGCTATATTAACATTAAAAATAAAAAAACCGAACCACATGTAAACCTTCATAAACATACGAGTATAATACTCGTATAACAAAATATTCCGATTAACAACTGATAACAGAGAAACAGCACATAGTTTAGCCTACAAAAATAAATTTCTTTATGACTCAGGAATATTTTCTATTTGTTTGCTCTGTACTATGTCAGCAGAACAGAAAATCACTAAGGCATTTAAATAAATATACTTTAACTGAACAGTATCAAAAATGTTCTTCAGTGTTAAATCAATCGTATTTTAGTGTTCATTTTAATATATAGTGAGTGAAATAGGACGTTGTAAAATACAGAAACGAACAATTCAAATCTGTAGAAATGCGTGCACTTAAAATACTTGTAATACATGGGGTGGCAATGTAACATATAATACTTGTAATGCATGGGGTGGCAATGTAACATATAATACTTGTAATACATGGGGTGGCAATGTAACATATACTACTTGTAATACGTGGGGTGGCAATGTAACATATAATACTTGTAATACATGGGGTGGCAATGTAACATAAAATACTTGTAATACATGGGGTGGCAATGTAACATATAATACTTGTAATACATGGGGTGGCAATGTAACATATACTACTTGTAATACGTGGGGTGGCAATGTAACATATAATACTTGTAATACATGGGGTGGCAATGTAACATAAAATACTTGTAATACATGGGGTGGCAATGTAACATATAATACTTGTAATACATGGGGTGGCAATGTAACATATAATACTTGTAATACATGGGGTGGCAATGTAACATATAATACTTGTAATACATGGGGTGGCAATGTAGCATATAATACTTGTAATACATGGGGTGGCAATGTAACTTATAAAAAAATTCTGATTGAAGTGATTAGGGAAGTAGAAAACTTAAGACTTATATATAATATTAAGTACGCTAGAGGTGATCTTAGATGGTTTGGGCGTGTAGAACGAATAAACGAAGAAACAATAATATAACAAATATATAGTTCAAATATATAGTACAAATGTGAGAGGGAAGCGTAGAGTATGACCAAAGAAAGTTTAGTTGAATCAATGGAATGACATTTTGAAAATGGAAAATATAAAAAATCAGACAATTCGTAGGAGCTGTATGAGAAAGTGTATATATGTACTGGAGGCGAAAAGGTGTATGGATATTCTCTGTGCCTTTCGCCACAGGAAAACTGTGTGATGATATGTATGTAACATATATAGTTTTATCAATAAATTGTATTTAAAAAGTTTTGTGCCTAACAACCTTTAGATATTTGTATTGTGCAATCATCCAAGGAAGTTATTTGAATATTCAAATAGGAGATATATGTTATGAAGAAGCTATTTAGTAGAGATTTCGTTACTTTATTTTATTTTGTACAAAAACAATAAAATGTTTGTCCCCAATTTATTACATAGATACCATCGCGTCGTTTCCCTGTTAGTGTAGGCAGAGAGAACAGAGCGCCAAGCTTTCACATATTCCACATTCATTCGTCTTTTCAAATAACTCCTACAATTTCCCTTTATCCCACTATACTTTCTTTAATTTACCTCTACATTGCCTTCAACTCTCGTTTACTTGTTTTATAAATCTTTTTTATTCATACTAATTTATTAAAAATGTATAAATACAAAGATAATATGCGCACGTACACAAATAATAATTAAATCAGGTCGTATGTTTTGGTCTTTAGGTTATATTACAAAAAAAACTATTTTCAATTGATCTATTTGTATAGCAATGAACCACCATGGCCTAATTGGTAATAAACTTGTTTTCCAGCCTGAGTGTTGTGAATTCGATTCTCGATTTTTTTTAAGATTTCAGCTTTGTTTTCAATTACAGCCTCTTGAAAAATCTTATAAGTTGATTAGAAGAGATTTCTACACAGCAATACACCCACCAGTTTATCCTGTATACTGTGAAAGTGTAATACATATTTATTCTCAAATGAAAGGGTATCCTGATAAGTGTAGAATTTTAAGAACCATAATAAATTTTTAATGAATGTCATGAATTGATCAAGAATACATGTACGAGTATATTTATATCTGAAGTGTCTTCAAGGTGATTAATCAAATTGGATAGTATTTTTCATCAGAACTTTCTAAACATTTTTTTAAATAAAATTGTGTCTTTGCATGAAGAAAGGAGCTTTTAAATTTCAAGTGTAATATTTTGACAATGTATGGATGAATAAGCAATGACAAGTTAAGGCTTAACTATCAGTTACAGTAAGATGTAATAAATAAAATCAAGAATCTAACTTGAGATGGTTAGAACATATCGAGAAAATGAGTTATGAAAGACTACTTAAATCGTATATACGAGTATGTCTAAAATGAATGGCGTGCAAAGAAGAGGTAAGCCAAGAAAATGATGGAAGAATAAAATTGGAAAAATTTTGACTGATGGAAAAGTAAGAATCATTTTAAACAGATGACATATGTTACATAACAAGATTTATTATTGCAAATGCTGTTTACGTTAAAGTATATTCTCTTTCTCATACCCAAACAGAGTGTGGCGTGATGGTATGTAAGTATGTGAATAAAAAATATTGAAAGTTCGAGTAAGGTTTAATAGGAAAACATTCGACAAGTTTACGTATAGAATTTAAAAGCTCCATTTTAATAAAAAATCGATAATTATTTATTCGATTTTATCACGTAATGAATCTACATTATACGAGTGCATTTTCATTCTTAAGTTAGTGGGTCTTTTTTTCAAAATACGAGTAGCATTATGGACTCTGAATCACAAAACTTTTACTCCACATAGAATATGTACTGTATTGTATTACATATTAAATATGTACCGTACTGTACTACCTTGGCGAGCTTATTGCCAGGAAGATGTTTAAGATGACCTCCGTCTCCCAGTTGGTAAGATGCCTGTTTTCCGACTCGGAGATTGCGGGAACGATTCCCGCAGGGACCCAGATTTAAAAAAAGTTTTCAACCTTGTTTTCCCTTAAATCCTTGAAAACATATTTCTGGTTGGTTGTGGGAGGTTTCCACGTATACAAAGAAAGCGTTTTAACATGATTCGCTCGGGCGCTGCTATAGCTGCCAGATGTGATTTGTTTAATAATAGTAGGTTTGAATCCCGAGGTAGAGCGCCCTTGAGGAGAGGTTGCTCTCTAAATGGCGCTATATAAAAAAAAATTAATTTTGTGTAAACCAGACATGAATCCTTAAAAAATCTGGGTTCCAACGGGAATCGAGTCCGAAATCCTCGCGTTAATCCTCTTGTAAAATGGCATCTTTCCAAGGCCACGGAGGTCGAGTTACTTGTGTGGAGATTAGTCCACCAACTTACCCCAAAAAGGGTGTAGCGTGATGTTATTTGTTAGTAAAAATATATTTTATTATACGAATGTGATTTTCTATCATTATTTAAAAATTTAGTTATTTAAAATTTTGGTCATTTTAAAATAATCACTTACGCGAGACACTTACATTTAATCACAAAGTTATGTTAGTGTATAAATCACGGGCAGAAGTAATTCTTGACCTATTAACAAACGTTGACATATATTGTTGGAGTGTCAGCAAATCTCTTAGCAAACAACAATATTAATCTAGCAGCGAGATAAAAAAAACATTCGTCACAATTGTTTCGCTTATGTTCACACGAAGCGTATCATTTTAATGGAGATTGCCAACACGTAGTCAGTACTTAATGTGGTCAAACAGAAATAATCACTATTGTTCGTAAATATGTAAATATAGAGTGGCCTATCAGTTGTGCTCCTGTTTCATATTTTATCTTTGGTCTGGTATTTTTTCCAGATAATTTTAAATGCATCCTTGAGTTTTATTATGAAGAAAACTACAAAGAAATGAGAAACTTCGTTTTGCAAATCAAGAGTCAACTATTCGAACACAACGCACAAATCAACGTCATAATTGACGTCATAATCCCCTAATCCTAATCCCCATGAGTTAATACTCATGGGGATTAGGATTAGGGGATTCATTACACATTTTCAACAATAGGATCAGTATTTGACTTGTCTCGAGTCGGAAAACACTTACTATTTGCAGTAATGAGAATATTCAAAGGGTACAAGAGAGTGCTACTGATTAGCAAGCAACTTCAACCAGATAACATGGAGCTCAGCTTGGAGTGTCTCGATCGACACTGCAACGAATCTTAAGAAACGATTTGCATTTTTTTCCATATTAATTTCAGTCGGTGCAAGAATTGAAGCCACAAGATTCACAACAACTTCTTGAATAAGAGCCTTGGAGCGTGACTTATGAGCCACACTTTACAAAGATCCAACTCATTTAATGAAGAAAAAAATATTTATTTCATTTGTTTATTCAAATATTTACATACTTCTACTCCACACGAGATAAACGATCTACTCGTATATCAGCCGTCTCACTAGGCTGATGCTCATTGCATGTTCTGACACAGTCGACTAATACCCGCAAAATTCACATATAAAAAAACGCAACAGATCTGAGCTTCGGCTGCAGTCACTTGTGGGATTTGATCATTTTTAACAAAAGATATACAATATATTGATAAAAAAATATATATATTGGCACAATTTCATCGAAACACCCCAAAATTGGGCATATTTACATTATACCTAATATGTCGACATTTTCACCTTATTTATGTGCATGAATTAATTAAATTGAGTATATAAAAACCACTCCATGTAAACCTGTACTTTCTAGCACATCACACATAATTTTTTACCGCTGACTGAGACAATCTTCCTGGCTTAATCAGATGTGTTTATTGATATTTCAAAATAAACTTAACAAGTATTATTTATCTCAAAATATTACTCTGCCTCCCATTCAATTTTCCTTGAGACATAATTTGTTTTATTTTTATTCATTTTTCGAAAATAGAGTAATCATACACTACGTCAGTGAAATGTATACCAGTGATAAATATAAAACAAGAAATATTTGATTGAAATAAATTCTTCAAAGCAATAAATTCGCTAGATATATTTGCATGAAAGTGTTACATAAATTAAGTAATATAGTATAACAACATCGAAATCATCTACCAATGCATCAAGCCACACACCGTTAATGTAGTGAATATAAAACTCTTACACGAAAGTGATGAGCATTATTGTCACCTGATTGACGGAAGATATTTCGTGATCAAGGATACATTAGTGGACGGGAAGTACGAGTACACTCGTTACTCATAATAAGAGAAAAGTATCGGTTAAAAAATATTACGTCGTGAAAATAGAAAACATCCGGATTGCTGCGGCCATCAAAATTACTATAGTAATGGACCTTATAATCTAAAACTGGATTGTACACGAAATCATCATTTCGTGTTTAATTTTGAAACATTTTCCAATTAGGAATGTCACTTTTGACACGAAATGTTCCCCTGTGTTTCTAAAACTTTTTGAGTCGTGATCCAAATAAGTTATTTGTTTTGGTTTCGCGACCTAAGTAAAAATTTATTAAAAAAATAGAGATAACAAAGAAATCATTTTTAAGTGAAACTTCTATGGGCGCGGTATGGCAAATTGGCCTGAACGTCACGAAAAGTGAAACGGTGTATTATATTATTATTAAATTATTGTATTTTTTATTATTATTAAATATTTTATTTATTAATAAATTATAATTAATTATTTTAATGTTAATAATTATTTATTATTAATATTATTAAGTGTATTATATTATTATTAAAATTATTGTTTTTTATCATTAAAAACAAATATTTTTAGTTACATATTATTTTTATATTAATATATTTAATGATTATTAATTTTATATTAAATTATTTTATTTTATTTTATAAAATATTTATTTATAATAATATATAATTTATATAATTATAATAATATATATGTTATTATAATATTAATAATTGTATTATTATAATATTATAATTAATTATAATATAATTCATTAATAATATTATTAATAATATAAAAATAAATAAATAATTTAAAACTGATAAATTTAATAATTAATTATAACATAAAAATATTAATATATTTAATACTAAAAAATATAAATGTAATATTATTAAGTGCATTATATTACTATTTATTATTAAAATTATTTATTATTAAAAATATATTTTTTTAATTTTTTTATTTAATTAAGAGAGATTTTCTTGAATTAAATTCCACATAACCATTACCTAATCCTAAAAAAATTATGAAAATCGTTAACAAATGGAAAAAAAAGCAATGCATAAAATCAACTTTTCCTAGGAGTTAAGAGGTTTCACTTCTACCACGCGAGAGTCTAACGCATCTGTTTTTTAATTTAAATGTTTTTATATTTCAATAATATATTGCTAACAACATTAAATTTTATAAGGGTGAATAATCATTTGATTATTTTTCGTAACCATGTAACTTCCTTTATTTACTGGTTGGTTGGAAGAGATTGCCCCCAGACAATAATGCTGGATGGTTTTAGAATGAAGTGTTAAATAAATTAATGTGAGTGAGCCTAGGGTTTTAATAAGTTTTAAAAGTTCATCAACCAAAAAGTTCATCAACCATTTTAAAAGTTCATCAACCAACCTTACGAGTTGAAAACCCTAGCCAATTCTGAATATCGAGAATGGCTTGGAGGGTTTAAAAATATTTGTATACATTTGAAACGTGTCGTATGTTATTATGAAAAAAAAATTATGATATTATTCTTGAAAATATTTTAAGACCAATTTAATATGCCGACCCACCAATTTTGAGTCGCGATCCATAATGTTAAGAAACTATTGCCTAACCCAGTGGTCGGCAAACTTTTTAGCTAAAGAGCCAAATATGTACATTACAACGATTTAAAAAAATTTGAGAGCCAAATCTGTTTATTAATTTAGCAAACCTTTATCATAATTTTAGCACTTCATTAAATTACGGGTACACTGAATAAAACTTGATTTCGTACTTAATAAAAATTTTATTCTTTGATAAAAAATATTATGTAATTAAGGAATCCATACATTTAAATCATGACAATGACTGACAAACACTTAATGTGAACAATATCCTTGCATCTCCTTGGAAAGTTTAAGTAAGTCATGTTTGTATGTTGTTATTTTTAATTTTAGGCACGATTCCAGGTTCTCATCAATAAGACGACTTCTCAGTTTACTCTTGATAAACTTCATGCTTGAAAACGATTGTTCGCATGAATATGTAGAACCGAAAAAGGAAAGAATCTTGAACGCCTGTGGATATTTGTGCCAGAGCCGCACTTAAAGGGCCAAAGAGCCGCATGCGGCTCCGGAGCTGCACTTTGCCGACCTCTGGCCTAACCGAATGATGTTTTAAAAATAAACCCTTTTCTGACAAATGGATTTAAGAATGACGTTGTATTGAACTCCACTTCCGCTGTGAACAGTACAATATGACATACTTATTGCCCTATATACGTTTCCTCCAATGACTGAGAGAGATTTTAAAATATATTTATTCAAGACAGGGATTCAAAAAACCAGCTCTTTTTTGTTCTAGGCAACAGATGTCGCCAATGTAATAATGTTATCAGATCAAGTCACTGAAATGCATAGCAGGAGTTTTTCAGTATCATTTTCCACAATGTGTTTACCAGTCAATGCGCTACCCTTGATAGCAGGAGAGACATTTAGGATAGCTTTTAGTTTGATACGAGCTTGTTATAAATTATTGACCCGAAACATAAAATATTTTTTGGATACGTCGCAGTGCTCCTCTTTGGATACGTCGCAGTGCTCCTCTTTGTAACTATGGGGTTTCTATTCTTCCTGTTTTCGACGAAGTATCCATTTATTTTCTGGAAATGATTTGATTATTTAGTATACCTTGTCTCATGCGGAATTCCTTGTTAAACCTAAACCATTTAGGTTACTTTTGTTACATATTTAAGATTAAAAGATAATACCTTTATTAATCATACCTAAATTGATAAAAATAAAATGATGCATCATCCTTAGAATATTTGGTTTGTGTTGCTTTACAATATAAATAACTAAAATGTCATTAACAAATCGATGGTTCAGTTTTAGATCTGCTCAAGTAAAATTTTATCATTTTGAGAGTCACTGTAAAATACGCCATTTTCTTTGTGGAATACATAAAGTGGACAGAGAGCCAGACTTTACAATCTCTGCACATCCTTCACCTCTCCCAAATCCATAAACCTTATCATACAACGCCTGCAATTTCTCTGACTTTCTACAACTCCTATCAAAATATAATTCACTAAATCCAAGCATACTTTCCTTGGTTCTTCTCTATCACTTATTCCACTCACATTGGCAGCATATTTTTGTTTTCATAATCTTTCTTCATTCGTTCGTTCTTCAGACCCAAATTTATTTCAGAGGGCTCTTTTTATCTTATAAAATAAATTCTCGCCGTATGCAAATGAAAATGTATATCGCACTTCTAATCTAAAACTGTCGAAAGTTTACTTTAAATGACTTATGTATAATCTAAATAAACATTAATGTCTCTTTATATCCAAAAAATATCACACCTCTTAATTTAGCTCTGGCTTGAAATATGAGGGCACAAGTCATATTATTTATGAGTCAAATTAATAAGGTCAATTCAAAATGTGTTGAAACAAAAAAAAATACAACTGACATCAAATTTAAACAGGATGATAGGTTTAGAAATGTCACATTTAAAAATATATTTTCAAAATCGAAAAAGCTTTTATTCCAACATCCAACTTTGTGTTCTATTTTTCGAAAAATGACGTATTTAAAATTTCAATAAAATTACACATCAAAGTTTTGTAAAGAACTTAAGTACGTAAAACTTTGATATGTGGGAGGGAAAAGTGCATATGGAAATACATTAAACGACCGTTAAGAAAAAAAAATAGATTGAGCAAATGTGAGTGGAAATCGTGATAGAGGAAAACTTCCACTTTTCCAAATAAGTTTAGTTTAGCGTCATAGTTAAAAATTATACACGTATTTTCATACATAACTTTTCCGAACTTTATAGCTGAGACTTGGAGGTCTTACATTAAAGAAACGATATATTGGATCCTCCTAATTCAATTTTTATAAATGTTACTGACGATTTATTGAATCCTAATTTTATTTTATATAATTGTTACTGGTCGTTTTTTATAAATGATACTGACGATACATTGGCTCCTCTTAATTTCATTTTTTTTTAAATGTTACTGGCCTTTTGTATAAATTTCACTGACAATATATTGAATCCTCCTAATTTAAAAAAAATGTTTTGGCTTTTTCATAAACCATACTGACGATATATTGGCTCCTCTTAATATCATTTTTTGTAAATGTTACTGGCCTATAGAACACTTGAATTGAAACTGGGTGGGACGCCACTAAGATTGTCCTCTCCATAGCATAGTTGGGTTATGTAAGTCGTACGACAATGCTGCAGATTACGGACCGCACAATCACCATTATCATGCGAGGCTCGTCGCTCCGGATGATGGTCAGCTCTTGCCCACATGATACAGACAGCTTCCAGTCCAAGTATTGCTAGATCACAGCATACACGTGCGACGACAGGGCTATCAGTAACAATCAGTACCTAATCCAACTGACATGGATTATGTTTTCTTATGTAAGATCTAGCGATGACAAGTAACAAAAGAAAATATTTTCCTGAATTTGTTGAAATATTAATAAAAGCTTGTGAAAATGTTAACTATTAAATTAAACGGTCTATAAAATTATTCATCATGAGATTATAGTTGTTTTTGCAAGCCCGTTTGGATAGTTTACCTAAAATATAGAATTTGTGTGGTCTACTATAGTTGATCGAATGTTTAACTTTCAACCCGCAATTTTCACTTTCGATTCCTAATGAAACGCAAATAGGGGTACTCGTCTCTTTTTCACATAATATTTCCACTCTTTAATGCGTTGGTATACAATATAGCTCGCCAGGTTATAGTGTATGTTACAACTATTATTCTTTGCAAAGAACAGGAACTTTGTAAGTGCTGATAAGCTAGTTTTAATTTAATTTTTTGATCAAATAATGAACTTTCGACGGAGACTACCCAAAAGGGCCATATTCTTTGTGAATTTTCGGTATACATGTATTATCGAAGTATATGGTATACATATACTTAAAAACGAACGAAAAACAGACAACGAACGATTCAAGAAGCATTACATTTCTTGAACGGTGAAATAGCGTGTTTTCTGGGTATTCCATTCCCCTCCTACCTCCTAACCACAGATAATGTGTGCCTAAGATTCATTTTCAACCTACGTAAGTACGATCATATAACTTCATACCAGAAGGCATTGAACTGGTTGAATGTTAGAAATAGACGCCAAATTCACATACTGTCGCTATTGTATAATATCCTTAACTGTCCCGCCACCCCCTCTTATCTCGCCGAAAATTTTCAACGTATTTCCAATCATGGCCTTTCCGGTTCACCGCTCCTCTTTCTTTACGTCGTCCTTTACTGTCCATGCAGTGAGACTCTGTAATCAGTTACAAACCAATATAAGACTCGCTCCGTCCTTGGCATGCTTTAAGAAGCGACTGAAAAACCTCTTAATTTCTAGTCAGTAAAATAACGTGTTTCATTCCTGATTTTTCTTTTCCTTTCCTCTCCACCATCCCTTCCATTCCTTTTGATTGATGATATCTCACTTTATATGAAAAAAATAATGTTCGGGTGACTGTCCGTCTTTGTAGGGTTCGTGGGCATGTGCTCACGTATATGTTTATGGATTTCGTGGGGATGGATAGTCATTTGAATGATTTATGCGACCACGTAACTTGCTTCATTTACTTTTGTCTGGTTGGCTGGAAGAGATTGCCGCCCGGCAATAAGCCCGCCAGATTGTATTTGCAATAAAAGTGTTAAATAAATAAATAAATAATATTGTTATGTTTAAATCGTCAAATTATTCCTATCCTATTTTTGTCTTAAAATTATATGTTTTGTAATTTCATTTTTTATATACTCGTATTAAGCTCTAACGTAAACCTTTCACCCACACTGGAGACTTTGTTAAATATTTTTTCTGGTTGTTTGGAAGACATTGTTTTTTTGCCAATATATCCACCAAATAGTAAATTGCACTATGATTTGTTTAAATAAATAGATAAATAAAATGGTAACAGTTACTCTAAAATTCCGAGTTGCGTCCTACTTAAGTATTTTAAGTGAAATGTAGTAACGGCGCTTCTTTATAGCTACTATAAGAACGAAGGGCATTACTTTTACCCCGCTACTTAAAAATGCTGGGAAATACTCTATTAACAGCCTTTGTTGGAAATACGCGTCAACTCTGCATCCCTGCTTAAGATACAATGAAAGGCTTGTCAAGTTAAATTGAAATTTGTGTGCGAAATTGCATCACGTTTTCTCAGAGACAAGGACAACACCGAGCAGCAAAAATTGATGGACCAATTTGCGTAATGTGGACTCAGATTGAAGATTATGTGATGCTAAACGGTGACGGGCTATCGGTGACAGCCAGCGACGTGTCGAGAGTCTATAAAGCCCAGGAAACAAAGGTCTGTTCGAGTCCCTCCAATGGTGATGCTTTAATTTAGTGCTATTATGCCTAATTTTCTAACATCCTCAATTAAATTTAGACTACGACAGACCATTGTTTACAACTTGATTATAATCGATAGTAAAATCAATCTGCAATCTATTTTTTTAAATTGTTGTATTTTATAAAACAGTTTCAACTGAAAGAAATACGTCGTTAAGGTTGACGAACCAATCAGTCTTTTGGTGTGACTAGCTCTATCGCATAAATATCGGAAAGATTCTGGCAAAGAAGCCTACCAGTACTTTTTTTATAGAGCGGTTGCTGTAAACGGATATATTTTTTAAGATTCTACACGGTAACAAATTCTTCATGGTCACAATGGAGGTAATGAGTGTGTCCTGAAGATTGGTGATTGGCGAAGACACAAAAACAAGGGTTTTTTTAAGCCTAGTATTCGAGGGTATAATGACTGGTCATATATAGTCTTTTGAAAAAAAAAATGAGAATAAGTTATAAAGTGGAAGTGGACATTGAACCAGGCAGCATCACGTAGTATCAAGGATTTTGAACGTGGGTAAAAAAAAATATTCTCAAGATTTCATAGGCAGGTTGTGTTACAAATGCGGAACTGTTTGCCTGTATGAATAGGAACCGAGAACTGTTTAAAACTGCCAAGATTCGTAAGTTGTAGTACATAACGAAGGGCAAACGATACACTACAATACAACACAACTGATAATCCAAGGAAAAATAGAGAGCAAACGAGATTAAGGAAGACGCCACATCTTTTGGCTTATGTGCAGTTGTACAGAGTTTTTCAGGAATGCAGTAAATATAATAAATATTCCCATGATGGTGGTCGATCTCTGATAGGAGACGGTGCCTCGAGAAGAAAGAAGTAACATAAGTAGTGTAATGCTAGATTGCTGTTAACGACCTTTAAATTATAATTCTATCTAAGCAGTGACCAAACAGAAAGATTTTAAAACGCCCATATGTGAAAACCAGACGGGTCTTTTTTAGGTGCTATCGGGAAAATATGTTAAACACGCATTCTAACAACTGGGCTATGGAAGTGCTGTGATAAAGAAAGTGTTGCTTTATTATAAAATGAAATACATAAAATAACGCTTTTGAACATCTTACAATGAGGTAAAGGAGAAATCTAATAATTGTCGTCCGAAAATAGTATATAAATAATAAAAATGGAACATAAAATGTTTTTCTACAAAACAAGAAACCAACATATTAAGAAAAAACAACAAAATATGTTTTTCAAACAGCATCATCAAAAACAATCAACACGCCATGTAATCATACAACACGCGAGTGAATAATTGATATTTTCATTTAAAATTATATTGTGGAAACAAATATTGCGAAAATGTGTAAAAACGTACCAATCCATCATTATAATTATTATCTTTAAATACATGATTATAATGCATATTGTCATGAACGGCTGCAGTTTAAATGATTTCATTTTGCTGAAATATTTATAAATTGAGCGCTTCCACCTCGATTCAGGAAATGAGTTGAATAATGTGTCACTTCCGCTGTTTCGGTATAAATTGGCGTCTCGTCGTCAGCTGCAATTGAAAATTAACGCACAGAAGTTCATGAATAGCGGAATTATCAACAGTATCAGCTGCAATTGAAAATTAACGCAGAGATGTTCATGAAGAATGAAGTTCGCCATTCACAGTTTAGTACTTTACTATTACATCCCTCACAATCCAGATAGGTATATTACTTATAGTACCTTCAAACCAAGAATTCCATGGCGTGAACTATTGTGGTTGCCACTCTTATACAGAGTGATGCAAATATCATCAATTGATTTTGTTGATCCTACAGATTTCATAAAAAAAAATTGTTTTTTTTAATATTTTTGATTATTGATTTTTAAAAATAATATTGACCGCTATGCAAATCAGGGGTTTTTATTCAATTATTATAGTAAATTCTCGATATCTTGGTGACTGTAATCTTTGAGTTGTTTTAGAATATGATCATCCTATGGGTGGAAGACGCCTGAATGAGTGTTGGATTATAATACACTTCAGCTAGCACACAGTTTAGACAAATCGATGTTCCAAGGTAATAAAAAATGAAGGGGATAAAAGTTCCAATATGATCGACAGGTTTTAAATTATTAGCGCAATAAAAATATGACAAGCAATTGTAATTTGTTTTATCAAACACTGTTTATTCCACTTTTGTAACGGTATAACCCTACCGGTTTCAAGGTTTTCACCTCATCTTCAGGGGAGCACAAACAAGACTGAATTCTGTTCGAACTGGTACCGATATACATTCGAACAGAATTCAGTCTTGTTTGTGCTCCCCTGAAGATGAGGTGAAAGCCTTGAAACCGGTAGGGTTATACCGTTACAAAAGTGGAATAAACAATGTTTGATAAAACAAATAACAATGACTTTAAACCTCCACAACTTTAATGCCTTAACTATAAACAATATATGACGAACAATATATAAGATACAGAAAAACTTAAATTAAAATTTAAAACTGTCGAAGAATTGAACCTGAGGTGCCCGCTCACTCAGCGTGAAAGTTAATTGCTAGACTACAGCCACTGACAAAAATATAATTATTCATTACACAGCTTAACATGTGAGATTTTAATTTTGTAAAGAACTTAAAATATTTATTATAGTACAATACATATTACTTTAAATCTTAAGTTAAATCTGATAATACACGAGCACAAGTCACCAAATTGTACAATTTGCCAAATCCGACATACTTCTCTAATTTCATATTTTTTGGTATGCAATTAACTAATAAAACTAAAGATTCAAAAAATTCTGGAACTTAATTGTTTCTAACCTAAATCATTTAGTTAATCAAAACTTAACATAAGTGGCTTCATAAAAATATCAACAATGTTTCCTACTCATAATCAATACTGAACCTATTGACGCTTTCTGGATTCGCAGTCATGTTAATATGAAAAAAAAATATATCCTCACAATATTGAATTTTGGTAAACAGATAATTACAAAATCCAAAGTGACAATAGAAAAAACAAACCTAGTATCAACGATAGACAATATTTTTTCCAGCCTTCAATTGCTAGGGCACATCCGCGCTCTGGGTATTTTTGACTCATTATTAAATGCTTTCTTACGCAAAAAATGTGTACTTCTTCATTTTTGCTATCCAATTTTGCAGTACAGAATCTACAATAAATATGATATAAATGTTTGCCTTTAGAAATAAACACATAGATAATAAGCTAATGTTTCTAGAATGAAGCAAACCATCTGTATGAAAATCTTGGAATTAATTTCAAGACTTGATCAAATATTAACTTGAAATTCACGTTTTTCAAGTCACTGTGTAGACACTGTAGACCAATAACAGCGCCGATAACAGAGATAATTTTCAAACATAATGTTTATTTATGGGTTGCTTAAACCAAGTTACTATTATACGAGTATATGGTACAATAGTTGATTTTGTAACATTTTTAAAGAAATATTTACCAAATTATGTTATTTTATTTTTATACAAATAATTATTAAAAAAAACACTATCGCTAAATTTAAATAAAATCAAATATAAAAAAAATTATGTTACCTCGTCCGATTTGAATCTAAGAATATAAAGACGATAAATTGCAATAACGTCGACTGGGAGCGTGGCGTCTCTTGTAATCCGGCTTCTCGGAGGTCGGGGTCGGTGGATGATCTGAGGTCGGGGTAACCTGCCTGCGGGTCGCTCATGTTGACTGGTCGTCCGCACTAAGCCCACCATCGATATGGCCCACCTGGAGGAGTCCGGGGGGGCCAGGTTGGCTAAGGAGGGGCGAATCGGGCCAGGGGGGAAACCCAGCAGCCAAAAGTCCCCGTGGAGGGCAGTAGTGGGACAGCGACTAGGAATGGGAGCCCGTAGGTAGCTCGACCAAAATTGATCAGACCCGATCCTTTTGCATTTTTTTTTAAATAAAACTATGTTATTTCTCAACAATTAAATTCAAAATAAAACAATGCCAAATTGAACTTTCTGCATTATTTTTGACAATAGATGAAGTATGGGATTAATAAAAATATGACGTGTGGCGAAATGGATCTCCCCAAAAGCAAACCAAGTCACCAAAAGTTTAGATTAGTCATTACACCTATCATCATATCCTATCATATACCTAATAGTTATCCTCTTATTTGTATTATATTACGGCAAATATCTTTCGCTTCGGCCACTTTTATTCACCATGCCATAAATACTCTTCTATAATTTAGACATTTCCCCATTAAGAATTTGATTGATTAGGTCGTAACAATGTTTTCTAGGTCTTCTCCAACTTCACGTACCTTTTTTTACTATACGTACAGTGGATTTAAGGGCAATTCCAAAAGACACGTCATTCGTCCTAGTTAAGCAATCACTTAAACGGCTCCACCAGTTCGAATTTTGGATATCATTCATTTCATATATCATTTATAGTTAAGGCATTATTAACACTTTGGAAGTTTCAAGATATTGTAATTTTTTTAGTCAAACACTGTTTATTCTACTTTATATATCGGTATAACCCTACCGGTTTCAAGATTTTCACCTCATCATCAGGACAGCACAAACAATACTGAATTATGTTCAAACTGACGCCGGCATATACGCTTCTAACAGTAAAAACTCGGGCTGGGAATTGAAGGTGGAGGGGGTAGAAGACAACTTCAGCAGGCAGCGGTGAGATCTTGGGAATATATGTGGAAAACTATCCGCTGAAATCTCAAAAGTCTATCCATATTAGTAGTCAGTAATTGGAGTTCACAGCCAAAGACAGAGATGTGTGAGAATTGCTACGCCAATATATTGTCTTCAGTCGAAGCAATCTTTAAAAAACCTACCCTCACAAAAATAGTTGTGGGATATGAAGCAATTTTTTTTAAAGCATTATTTTTTCATACATGTCTTTACTCGACCGCCGTTCAAAATACAAACTATACTATACCAACTCAGGTTTTTTTGCGAAAATAAGCATTAAGTGTGTTCTATGTCATCTTCCTCAATTTATATTAATCCAATATGAAAATATCGTTTGTCGAATTAATAATACCTTACTCAAAGGTTACTAGCAGTATCATTTCAACATACTCAAGAAAAAAACAGCTTACTAATGATGCTAATATGTCAAAAAATATGAACATATGTTTTTTAGGTTATTTAAATTCACAGAAAATATATAAAACATTGTACTGTCAAGCCATATAAACTTAAATAATGTATTTTTCGCTTCACACGATGACATGTAAAACATTTTACTGTTTGTTTTTCGTTTTATGAATTATATTGATGTTTCAAGATTTTTATACTTTTCTAACATAATTCAAACGTAATTTTATGTATTTTGTATAGTTAAATTAAAATATGTAGACCATCTGTTCGAAAAACATCAAATGAATATAAAGACTTGATTGAAAGCATTAAACACTTAAAGTACTTTCAAAACACCTGTGTAATGAAAAATATGTTCATTATTGACAGCGTTAAGCATTGATTTTTGTCAAGAAAATAATAATTACTATATATTTGACAGTAAATAATCAAATAAAAAAGATTTGTATACCTATTCTGCGACTATTTTCTATTTCTAATATTGTTTATCAAACTTATTAAAAGAAAATAAAATTATGTAAGAAAATAAAATAATGGATATCACGCGATTTGATTTGAATTTAAGAATATATAAAGACGATAAAATGCAATAACGTCGACTGGGAGCGTGGCGTCTCTTGTAATCCGGCTTCTCGGAGGTCGGGGTCGGTGGATGGTCTGAGGTCAGGGTAACCTGCCTGCGGGTCGTCCATGTTGACTGGTCGTCCGCACTAAGCCCACCATCGATATGGCCCACCTGGAGGAGTCCGGGTGGGGCAGGTTGGCTAAGGAGGGGCGAACCGGGCCAGGGGGGAAACCCAGCAGCCAAAAGTCCCCGTGGAGGGCAGTAGTGGGATAACGACTAGGAATGGAAGCCCGCAGGTAGCTTGACCAAAATTGATCTAACCCGATCCTTTTTGTATTTTTTAATATTTTCAAGCATTTTTTTCTTCTCCCGTGTCTTAAGTTAAACCTGTGGTCTCTCTTGAAATGTTGACTCCCAACTATCCATCCATATTTATTGAGGGCAACTCTCGTAGAACCCATTTCTACATGACCTCGTCATTATCTTCTACGGTTTCTACATAATTTCTCATATACGAGAACATCTAATTATATATTTCAGTATTTGGTTTGTAATGGTTCAGAGGATTTTTATTTCATTAGTTCTGAGTGTATTTTTTGTGTGAGTTGTATCTGCTCTAAACTCTATTCCATAAGTCATGATTGGTTTCAAACACGCTTCATTAAATTTGATGTTACTGCACATTTTCATGCATTGTTAATATTGACCACATCTTTAAACACCCGAAGACAACAGCAACTTGATTCACTTGACCTCTTATTTATATATAATATAGAGTTTTTATATAATATTTCTGTAATCAAAAAACTATATCATTGTGTTCAATACACATGAAAATCATGTCTTTTCTCGACATGAAACCTTAAAATCACGTAAGAACTTGTTGAATATGCAACAGTTATTTTTACATGGTTGCCTGTATGCGTGTGTCAAGATCTCTAAGTTCGATCCAAAAATCACGTGCAATTTATTACATTCAATTTTATTGAAAAATATTTTAGAACACGCTCAAATACTCGTATCACATTTTTATATACTTTTTTATACAATCAACCGATGAAATTGAAGCAGCCAAAAATACTGACTCTCATTTAGCTCTAATCCTTTACTATTTATCTCAAAATATCCCTCTTCCTTAACTCTTATATAATTCCCATCCTTTTCCATATTTTTCTTGAGATTCGTCTTTTATTTTTGCAATTTTTTCTAAAATACATTATTTTCATACAATGCGCCAAAGACACATTCATAGATACCAATAATAATTATGAAATAAAAGCTGTCTGATCAAAAGAAATTCAATCAAATATTGTCTCATCCATTTTTCATATCGTGTCTAATCAGTGACGCTCCTTTAAACGCATCGAGGTCTTCTGAGTAATTAAATAGGTCTTATTTGAAAAAATACACTTAATAAACATTCTAAAATTTATCGATGAATTGATTCTTAAGACGATTTAAATAATAATGTTCAAGATATTCCTCTAATTATTCAGAATTTAAAAAAATCTGAACTACGATAAAGTTTACTCAGTCGCAGTGGCGTAGCAAAAGTCTTCTGTGCCTGCGACAAGACACAACATCTGCGTCCCTTTACACAAACTGTAGCATAAAATGGGAATTAGGTGGAAACCCAATTGCCCAAGGTAACCAACCTATTGTACATGCATTTCAATGTATATGGTTTTTTTTTTGCAGAGATCAAAGACCGTAATATTCCTTTTTCATTTTTTTTAACATTTGTCACAGATTGCATACATATGTTATAACAAAATGAAAAAAGTCCCACCACATTAGCCCTGCTATCAAAGACAATTGACTTCTCCTTCCCTTCCACAAAGCATACGTTCAATCGATTAACAAAAATGGGTTCCTTTTTGCTTCCGAAGCGTCGTACGATTCATTAGATTTATAAATAAACATTTTATTCGTGTTATAATCGTTATGCCACAATGTAACATATCTTGTCTGATGGCCTTCAGAAACCAGACCACTGATATTCCAGACAAATAAAGCGAAAGATCGTCTTAAGTGGAATGACATCTTCATGTAAGCTAAAGTTCTCCAAAATGAGCACCTATTTACTGCTTTAGGTCATTAAACGGCGCTTTAGAAATTTATTGACTAATCAGACTTCGTTAGGAAGCCTGCATAACAAAAGAAAACAAAGAAATTTGGCGTTTGAAATCCCAGAAGACTGCATATTTGTAGTTGATAATAAGACTTCACAGTCAGAGGCAAAGAAGTGTATGAGTGACTATGCCGGTCTATCGTATTTTATAATAAGGTAATTCTGAAGAAAATTTGCCGAATGGGCAATTCTGAAGAAAACTCACGAAAAAAATTTTACAGGATGTCAAGCAAAAAATTATTGCAAGCGAGTTTTCTTCAATTTTTTTGTTTCATACACTAACTCGACTGTATCGTCGTGCAAAGTGCAAACTATATAATCTCAGTTTTTGGCGAAAATAAGTTATTACTACTCATATGTCCTTAGTCAGGGTTTATATTATTCCAAAAGGAAATCTCTCAAATCGGATAATTTTTCCATTTGTGAAATTAATACCTTACTTTAGGGTTATAGACAGTATCATCTCAACATACTTCAGAAAAAATGCTCGCTTATAATTTTGTTAATGTCAAAAATAAAGAAATCTAGTTGTGTCCCGTTATCCACGGAGGATAGGTTCCAAGCCTCCCCGCGGAGGGTAAGATCCGCGGATAATAGCGTACGCCTTCTATATTACCTAGCTTTTTCACGCTCCATTTGAGAAACTTTTGCAGTTTGAGGTACAACACAACTAGCACGAATTTCTTTCTCTTTTTCTTTTAACATTTTACAAATAGAATATTCATTCTTTCCGTACATTTTAACAACAGCAGCGATTGTTTTGTTTTTTAAGTCAAGCGCTCTATGTCCAGAATTTTTAGCTTTTTATTTATTTGCAAGCACTTAACGAGGTATCTTTACAGCATCTGAGTCACCAGCATCACTAATTTTGCATTTGGATGCATTATTACGGTAAATAAGGGCTATTTTAACATAAACACTGAGATACCGGGAGCAATGCAATCCCACCGAGAGATGGTACACGACAGATCACATGGGTGACTTGAGATGAATCTTTACATCTTCGGAAAGCCTGCCTTTATCAGTAGTGGCACTCATTCGGTGTTTTTTGTTATATTAAGTTTCATTGCGAGAGGTCAACCGCGGGTAAGTGAAACTGCGGATACAGATTCCGCAGATAGCGAGGCACTACTGTACTATATACATATTTTTTATGACAGCTAATTAAATTAACTTTTTTTTTAAACGTTTTACTATAAAGTCGCGTAAACTGAAATCATATATATTTTTCGCTTTACATGACGATACGAAAAACATCTAATTGATACTTTTTAATTTTTATTAATTAGTTTCATACATCAATATTTTTATCGTTGGCTAATATAATTTCGAAGTCAATTTATGTACATATTTGTATCATTCGACTTACAATCGGTGGACCATCTGTTTAAAAAACGCCAAATTAATATTGAAACTCGACTGTTAACATTAAACACTTGAAAGCAACTATGTGATAATAATAATCTATATGATATAGTGTGGCCATTATCGAAAACACACGTAAGCGTCAAGAGGGAGTGTCTATCAACAAAATAATACTTAGTAATAATATAAAATATATTTTTCACTAAATGAGATGAAGTAATGTAGAAGTATATTTAACCAACTTATTTATATTTATAATATGGTTAATAAAACAAATGCAAACGAAATAGCATAGATGTAGCATGAAAATAAAATAATGGAATATCACGCGATTTGATTTGAATCTAAGAATATAATGACGATAACTTGCGATAGCGTCGACTGGGAGCGTGGCGTCTCTTGTAATCCGGCTTCTCGGAGGTCGGGCTCGGTGGATGGTCTGAGGTCGGGATAACCTGCCTGCGGGTCGCCCATGTTGACTGGTCGTCCGCACTAAGCCCACCATCGATATGGCCCACCTGGAGGAGTCCGGAGGGGCCAGGTTGGCTAAGGAGGGGCGAATCGGGCCAGGGGGGAAACCCAGCAGCCAAAAGTCCCCGTGGAGGGCAGTAGTGGGACAGCGACTAGGAATGGGAGCTCGTAGGTAGCTCGACCAAAATCGATCAGACCCGATCCTTTTGCATTTTTTTGAATAAAATTATATACTTCTCAACAATGCAAAACAAAAGAAAACGGTGTCCCTTTTTTCAGTCTTGATCTACGTAAAAGCTTTTTGGATGTTCAAGAAATATTTATGTATAGGTGTTGGTATATGAGTGGTAATAGTATTTGTCTATATATTGAGTTTTTCAACTATTTGGATAAACATTTTCGCGAGATTTCTCTGATTATTCAGAATTACAAAACTTGAAGCGTTTACGTTTACTTAATAGAGAAAAAAATATATAGACAAATATTTTTAGTGGACATTCAAATAGATTATTGTACGAGTATGACCACATTGTATGGTTTCGTGTAAAGAAAGCATAGGAAGGTCTCAAGAAGAAATATATCATCATGCAGGTTCATGTTTCTCGAATGGATGTCGTTAGGACCAACATTTTCTTCATAACCAAATGTTGATAAAAAATTAAATCCAATAAATAATTACTAGACATGATCCAAACAATTTTCCAAATAATTTGTACATTGTTTTGTAGAACATGCGCAAATATTTTTTTACAATAGTATTTTCATAACGGTCGATACCGGCCTTAAATTGTTTTTTGCATTCAACTAAATAAACTGAAGCTGTCAAAAATGCATGGAGTAGCAAGCAGGAAAATTGGTCTAAATGTAAAAAATCATCAATATTTTTTAGTAATGGAAAACTCGTTTTAGGAAATTGTATTGAATTTAACAAAAAAATATACCATCCGCTGATTGGCCGGGAAAAGTTATTTCAAAAAGTAATATTAATGAATTTTTTTAAGAAAAAAAAAACAAAAGGATTATTTTTTTAAGAAAAAAAACAAAAGGATTCCTCAAGGTGGGCCATGGCCATATTGATGGCGGGCCTAAGTACGGACCACCAATCCTACATGATCGACCCACAGGCCGGTTACCTAGACCTCCGAGCAGCCGGATTACAAAAGACGCCACGCTCCCAGTCGAGAAGATAGTCATTTATTAAGTTTATCGGTTTAGACTCTGATCGAATATTTTACGGTGCATATTATTGAAATTTAAAAGTGTTTTAGTCTGCATATGATATTAACATTATTTAATTTATTTTTAAAAACGCTTCTTTTGTATTGAAAGTGTTGAAATTCACATGTTATTCTTATCTAGTATATGATTTAAAACAGTATATTTACAATTTCTGTTATCTGTGAATGTCGTGATAAAATAAATACTTCATGTGTTGGTGACGAAAAGTATTCATTTTTATGAAAGTAAGCGTTTTTGAATAGTGCCCAGAGATGGCGTTAGTAATTATGTTTTAAAACGTGAATAGACGTCTAGCAATAATTGAATATATTGGGTGTTAACATAAGTTGTGTCCGTTTTTTTCCAATTTAAAAATGAGCACCAAAAGTAAAACAAAATAGTAAAGGTTATACGTCATGCGAAAGAAAATTTTCTGCTCTACAAGATGTTGTGTTTGCTTTTCATTACATATATTATTTGATTACAAGCCTTTAAAATGGAATATCAACTAGACGAAAGTGAGCATTTTCAACACCTCCTTCTGTTCGCATTCCATCGAGGGAATAAAGCTGCCTAAGCTGCTCGCTTATATTGAAGGGGAAAATCGAGGGACACCGGGGGGCCGGAAGAAAACAGATGTCCTGGCTGCGGAATGTGAGGGAGTGGACCGGCATCCGGAGTGTAGAGGAGCTGTTCCGGGCGGCTCAGGACCGAGACGGATTCGCCGAAGTGATCGCCAACGTTGGGGGGGACCCGACAGGGCACTTAGAAGAAGAAGAAGAAGCTGCTCGCGATATTTGCGAAGTGTACGGTGAATATGCTATGAATGAAAGGACAGCTCGTCGATGGTTTTTGCGTTTCAAAGACATTTCGACCTGAAAGACATGGAGCGTTCCGGACGACCAGTGGACTGCGACGAGGACCGCTTAAACCATATTATTCATGAAGATCCCCTTTACATTTTTGATATCTTCAATTTTAATATGTTTTCTTTTAAATAATTTTGAAGCCGGTATCAACCGTGAAAGAAATAAATCAAGACGTTTAAATAAGAGGCTCTACAAAAATGCTCAAATTTTACGGAAAATTTCGTGATATTTTGGATTGTTTAGAGCAGCCACAAAAATACAATTATATTCAATATTTTGTTTCGGCCCCACAGAAAACGAAGAAAGATATACATATCTGTAGATATTAGTATATGGGCTAGGGTAGTTTTGTGCACAGTTGAATTTACCAAATCTCGTCCAATCACCGAAGTTAAGCACCATTAGGCGCGCTCAGTACTTTGATGGGTGATCGCTTGGAACACTACCATACGTGTCATTCATTGGCTTTGGTTTATATGTTTATTTCAATATTTTTACATGAAAAATTAACATAACATACATTGACGATTTTTTTTAATTGCTCTTTTAAAATTTTCTCATGGTAAATAGATTTATGTTATTATAGAATTGTCTTTTGATAATTTTGAATAAATCATTAAAAAATAAAACATACTCGTATACTTCATTCTTTGAACAAATGAAAATGTGTGTTATATTTAAAATTATGAAAATAGGTTTTACGTTTGCCGTTTTCTAAATACTTTATTTTAGAATTGTTGGTTTAGTACTAGTTTTGTATTTTCTTTAAATATATTTGTAGAATTGTCTCATGAAAAAATATGGTTGAATGAAAAAATAAAATATTAGGTACATTTAAAATTATGTTCCTTGACTTTATTTTGACACCCATTTAAGGTTATTTTAGATTGTCTCTAGATCGTAGGCTTATTTTTTTTAATATTTTATTTTAGAACTATTTTTAGATTATTTTGAACCAATCATGTATTTTAAATATGTTGATAAGTATACGATTCCGTGTAGAAATGGGACATTTGGTGTACATAATTTTTGATTATCTACATTTAAAATTACGTACACCTAGGGATGCATTCTATAATAAAGAGAATGAAATAAAAATTCTTAAGCTATTCAATATTGTATATAGTTAATTTATTTATAATACATTATTAATTTATGGCATATAATTGAAAACCAAGTATGGATTTTAACATAAATTTGGCAAAAATGCTTGTATCGTATAGGATAGTTCGACATTAACATGGCATGCGTCATCTATTCACTAATTACAAATTGTATCGTATAGAATAGTTAGATATTAACATGGCATGCGTCATCTATTCACTAATTACAAATTGTATTGTATAGAATAGTTAGATATTAACATGGCATGCGTCATCTATTCACTAATTACAAATTGTATCGTATAGGAAAGTTAGATATTAACATGGCATGCGTCATCTATTCACTAATTACAAATAGTGATTTTGGTTTAGGTACTCGTATTTCAAACATAATATTTCAAATATTGTATATATAACTTAAGAATAAAAAACTTGAAAATTCAATATCAACAACTTTAAATTAATTGCTCACTTACATTTTCACAAAAAAAATATTATGTTGAACTAAAAATCCTCCATTGGACTTGTACCTGCATAAAAAAACGATCACACAGTCTACCTGTTATGAGATGAACTAAAAACAGTGATTATTTAGTTCGAAAGCTATGATATTCTAAAAAAGTCAGTATCAGTTCATGTTTCATTGTTTCAAATAGTTTCCATGTTCGGAGTGCGAGCGAAAGCAAAAACAACGGAAATTATTTGAAATTTCGGATAAAAAAAGTGTCGAACGCAAACTGGGCGTAGAATCAAGAAAGTTTTTAAAAAACATTACCTTTGCGCCCCCTTCCCCCTGCGTCCGAGGACAGGTCTACACTACCCCCCCCCCCCCCTCCCAAGCCACTGGTGAGCATTGTTACGGCTACTTTAAATAAAAAGTAACAGCACTACATTTAAAACGTTAGTTAACAACACTGGACACAAATGTACCCCGAAATTATAATTTATTAGGTTCCAGACTACTAGATTGCAACATATGTCATTGTTTATATTCTAATCACTATTTATAATCCTTAAAAATATTTTTTTTGAAAGGTATTCCATAATTCGCACGAAGCACGCTAAATAATATCGACAGACCGAGAAGGTTCCTTCGCTGTCTTATTTTATTAAGCCATATTGAAAATCTGTTTCGAAACTCTGACACATGTTCATACTTCTTAAGACTAAATATGAATCGGATACTAACATTTGAAGTCTCTTCAACTTATCCAATATCTTCTCGTCGGCACCCATATGGCATACGTCACCGTAACCAAATAATGGAATATTCACATTATTCAAACACAATAAAAATAAACTCAATCAATCGAATATTAGACATTTGTTTCCTTACGAAAATGTTTTACATCTAAAATAAACGCCGTATATAATTTATTATTATCTTATTACTCATTATTCTAAATAATATATATTGATATAACGAGATTCCAGCAAGATTCCCACTTTATCACAGTCATACCGCGAGCTGCTTTTAGGTTGACCGGCTGAAGGTAATATGGTCACTGGACTATTTCACTTGTAATTTATTTTTAATATGGTGTATTAGTCAGATTATTACGTTGCCTGCATGCATATGTGATGTTATTGATTGATTCGTCGTGAAGTTCGTGCAAGCAAGCTTGCGGTAAAGCGAGAATCAAGCTGTATGCTTCCTTTATATACTCGTAAGTATACATTGGTGTATATATAGATGGGGTACAATATGTTTTAACTGTCATATTTATTAATACCTTTCCTACAGTATGCATAACAAATTACAAATATTTATCATTTTTTACATCTATTAAAATATCACACTATGCTTATCGACTATATGTGTCTTTCTTAAAACATAAGTAATTGTCTTTAAATTTGTATTTAAACTAAAGAACTTAATCTACATTTTAGGTGTTTCAAACGCACTAATAACACTGCTTTTTCTTCGTCTGCCGAAGTATTCTGCTTCCCGAAGAGTATCTGGAAGTGCCTTTCCGTGTGTTTCTGGCAGCAACATTGTCAAGAATGCAGCTACAATCGGAAGAGCGCCAAAAATTGACGGAGGCAGCCAATATTGAAAAGAGCCGAGTCCAGCAACGAAGGGAGCTACCATAGATCCAACTCTCGCTATCATCGAACATAAACCTATTCCAGTATTACGTAATACTGTTGGAAATATTTCCCCAGCAAAAACATAGACCGTTGGAAAAGATATACTCATTCCCAAGATTCCGCCAGAAGCCAAGATGATTCGAGCCAGAGTTGCTGATTCTGGGATGATCGCTATTGCGATCAAGGTGCTCCCTGAAAGAATGTAAGAGTAGAAGAGTGTCTTCTTTCTTCCGTATATTCTGTTGAATGCTATAGATGACAATGTTCCAGGTATTTGAATAGCAGCTGATAGAGCAACGTTGATGTATATATTTCCACCAATTTGTCCGATGTATTGTGATACTCCAAAGAAGCACAGTCCGCACGCCAGCCAATCGAAGCAGATAAATATTGTTTTCATGCGAAGGTTTGGCTTCCTGAAGAGACTTAACATGTTTTCTTTTGGTTCTGTGTTATCTCCCAAAAGGTCACTGGACTCTTTCAGCTGTTTTGCTATGTTATCAGTTGACATATTATTTCTGAAAGAAAAAAAATCTAAATTTAAAAAGGTTGTAGAATATAACACACAACATAAACATAAGACGTGAATTACCTATATGTATCACGTGCCATAACTAGCTTTTCATGTGCCTTGTGCAAGATCGTATCTTGGCCGGGGGGGGGGGGGGTGTTATTAGATGAGGCCAGACCTTTTGATAGTTTCTGTCTTTAATGTATTCTCTGCAATTTATGTGTTCTTGAAGTATATTTAAATATATGTTATTATGTACATACTATGTTGCTATCAATAAACCTATATTTATTATTATTATTATATTTTTAAAGTGAAATAAGTATTTTAATTGTTCTTTTCTGACTTTCGTTTCAGCAACTTTATTAAATACATCATAAGTAATATGTTTAATCATATTAAACGCAATCGAGATTATGGATGGATTAGATAATCGTTATTTTTCGATAGTCGATCGTAAATTAATTTTAGCTTTCTAAATCTTCACTCACTCGGAAGAGTAGAAATGGGCATAGCGAGAAATATTCGAAGAGCAACATCCATATTCGGTCTCAATTCTTTTAATTAATCCAAAGTCATAAATAATATCAATTGGATCAATTTTCGCCTCTACAATATCAACCGGACTTCCAGCTTTAATGTTTTGTATTTCCGTCTTCAGCTTCAAGTTTTGAAAATATGACCATGTCCTGTATAGGATGTATCGTTACACCTGGGTTACGTACCAATCACAGTAGCTACGGTAATATGTTATATATGGTATATCGATTAGTAGTTTATATAATGCAGTGTGCTTAAAAAGTGTAACTAAATAATGATAAATAATAAATCATCAAGAATTCCAGATACAATTCCATAATACAATTCCATTTACCTAATTCTCATAAATATATATTATGAGAATTAGGTAAATGGAATTGTATTATGAGAATTAAATGCAATGAATATATGTTATGAGAATTAAATGCAAATAATTAAATGGAAAGCAATTACAAGCGTGTAAATTGGTCAGCCATATTCTCAGAATAGGCTTAGATAAGTAGATGTAAAAGTACGAGTATGTTGATCGGGTGATCTCATCATCTACTCGCAATAATAATGATGTAACATGGAACCTTCGAATATTTTACCTTTCTTTAGCTATTTTACCTTTTAGGATATATTCGATGGGATTGTTGTTAATAGGTTAGATATTTATTCATTCGTATGGCACCCTTCAACTAATATGATTTAGTGATTCAGTCGTATTGAAGAGTGTCGCCGAGAGACAACATAATCTTCGACCCCATTAATCGAGCCTTTGAACTAAGAATCACTAGAGTAGACACGGAACACGTTTTCGTAGTTGCACATGTAAGCACTAAACTACCGCACCTGAAAAGGAAATAACACTCACAAACGTCTAGCGCATGGAAGTATTGTAACCAGAAAAACTCTTACCCAACGTTGGAAACCATTTTGTTTAATATGAGATCTAGTCTAGTTTTCTTTAAGCCTCCTTGACATATTTCTAGTCGATTAGAAGAGAATGCCACATGGCAATAGACCCGTCAGGTTATTCTATATACAACGGAAGTATAATACGATGATAAATTGTGATGACTGTCTTTTTATATTTCTTTCTTGGATACAAATCTCACTTTGTCTCTTGCTTCAGAATTATTTGAATCACATCTAATTGGTTACCGAATGCTTGTTAATGTAATAGCTTATTGTAACAGGGATTGAAAATCATTATAATTTGTTAATTTTGTAACCAATTGTCCACATAGATGTAAACACATTTAATCACAATTAATTTACACTGCACTCGTGCAGCAATAATGAAAAGAATGTCACAGTTTTTAATGTATCAGTAGAAAAACACTAATTGTATTTGGAATTGTTTAAGTGAACTATTTTCACATCTTGTCTTGTTAGAGTTTTAATCATGCATGATAATTATTATAACTGCGAGATAGAGTAAGGAATATAGATAGGAATATAGGAATATAGCGTGGTATAGAGATATTGAACCAACTGAATTACACGGTTGATATATTCTCGGTACCGCCTAGCAGTATGAGAAGAATCCTGGCTGATATTATTCCTAACGAATAAGCTAACGCTAGAAGCAGACCCTCTTTGTGTAACAGGAGAAATCCGTGCAAAGTGGATAAAAACAAATAAAAAATATATACTTAAATTTGTTTTTATCAAACACTGTTTATTCCGCTTTTTATAACGGTGTAACCCTACCGGTTTCAAGGCTTTCACCTCATCATCAGGGGAGCACAAACAAAACTGATGATGAGGTGAAAGCCTTGAAACCGGTAGGGTTATACCGTTATAAAAAGTGTAATAATCAGTGTTATAATGTCTTTAAACCTCCACAATGTTAATGCTTTAACTATAATAATATAATATCTACTGTCATAAGAGGAAGACAACAAAAAGCTATTTGTCATGCACATTTTTCGTCCATAACATCACTTCGTTTTCCTGTCGGGGCAAGCAGTGAGCAGTAGGCAGTAGGAGAGAGCGCTAAGCTTGCGAGTATCTATCGCGACACACGTCCTTCGCGTCTTCCATATCCAAGCGTATTTTCATACAACTCCTACACTATGTTTGACTTTCACATTTCCTTCTTTCAAAATATCATCCTTTCAGTCTTATCCACATACACATTTCCCTTACACACATCAGAGTTGGTACTAGAATACTGTTGTGGACTATCATCTTAATAAACACTTCGCTCGTGTAGGAATAATGAAAAAATATTATGTTTTCATATTTATCATTAAAAAACCACAAATACACTTCGAATTTTTATACCGTAATGTTTCTATGGCTTGGTATGGTTTTAAGCATGCATGATAATTATTACGACTAATTATGCATACACTCACATGGCATAGAACAGAGCATAGGGTATCCAATGTCACATGAGGGGAAAAAATTCTTTAGAATTCACTCAATTCCTGTTGTTAGCTAAAAAATAATGCAAAAAAACTTTAAACATGACAGTAATTTGCAGTTTTTTTTATCTTGACACATATTTTTCGCCTTTTTCACATTCTAACACCTTATTGTACAACTATTGCGATTTCTCTGACTATTAACGTTTCCTTCTTTAAAAATATTACTCCCTTGACCCAGCCATGCTTTACTCGTGCTGCCGCTACCACACCCCACTCACATTTGTTCTCAGAGTGCTCTTCTTCATCTTACTCAACACATCAGATCAGTCGTATGTTCAAATTCATCCCTAATCACTACATTCCGTGTTTTGCCATACGTTATTAATGGAAATATGTACAAATAAACAATGTGCTACGCTACGATGGATAGATTCATCAAGCTATAAATTACAATATTTCACATTTGCTCTGTATTAAAAACTTATAATTACACGAAGGCTGCAACTAACCTATTGAGAAATTTATCTTCGTCATAACTGGAATAAGTTGATTTAAATATTAGTTAGAGCTCATTCATATAAAACAATGGGATACAGGTAGAAGGCACTGCTTTGATCCACAATTTGGAAAGGATGGCAGAAAATCCCCACACTGTGTACAACATAGTATGCGAAAGCCATCCGAAATAAAGGACTACTGGGAGTCAACGTCCTAAAAAAGATACAATCTTCCCGAAAAACTATCTGGGGTCTAGTATAACAAGAATACAATTTGATGTATTATACTTGAACAAAAAACCCACATGATCTAGTTAGTAAGATGCATGTCTTCCTCCTCGGTAGTTGCAGGTTTGATTCCCGTTAGGACCCAATTAAAAAAATGGTGAAAATAAAACGACATCATCCCAATTTTCACTTGAAGCTTCTTAATCGACTTTCTGGTTGGCTTCAAGAAATCGCCGTATAGCAATCAACCCGAAAGACTACACTATACGAGTACAACATTGAATTATACTCGTAATAGTATAAACATTGTTGAGATATTTGAGCTTGATAATCGACGATATGTATGCTGTAAAAATTATTTTCCAGTGTATATGTTATGTATATGTAAGTGGTTTTAAGTCTTTGAAATCGATTGGTTAACATTCGAAACACGTTTCGATCGGTAAATTGCTTACGCTTTTATTTCGCTGTTATTTAATTCGCTAATCAATTTAATTCATTGACAATTTATTATAATTCCCTCCATTCATTTACTTGATTATAATTCCCTCCATCATGCATCGAGATATTAATGTTTTTTTAATATAATCTTTAAATGCATATATATTGTACTTAACAAAACTTTGTTTAAAATAAAACCTAGCGGGTGTATTGTCACGTGGCAATTTCTTCCAGCCAACCAGAAAAATGTAAATGAGGCTTTATGAAATAATCAGATAAACCCTTTTTATTAAAAAAAATGGGTTCTAGCCTGATTGTTTTTCAAGGCAGGCGTCTTAATTACTAGGTTATGGAAGTTAGGTATCTTGGTTTTCAAGACAGGCATCTTAATTACTAGGTTATGGAAGTTAGGTATCTTGGTTTTCAAGACAGGCGTCTTAATTACTAGGTTATGGAAGTTAGGTATCTTGGTTTTCAAGACAGGCGTCTTAATTACTAGGTTATGGAACTTAGGTAACTTGGTTTTCAAGACAGGCGTCTTAATTACTAGGTTATGGAAGTTAGGTATCTTGGTTTTTTTATGGAAATGAATAAAACGGAATTTAAGTATATAAACAATATTAAATACACATTTCATTGGTTCTATATTACTGGTTATATCTCTAGAATTTGAGGTATGCTAAATTGATATTTCAATTAAATAAAAAAAATGTATAAAGCACAAATAATTATGCAAAAGATATTGCTACGACTCCAAAAAAATATCACTCATTTACAATTATTTTTATCAGTGCTTATTTGCACTCGACCTTGTTACTCTTATTTTGTAGAGGTAAAACGCGCAATAGGTGCGAAATGATTGAATTTATAATTTGAAATTGATTTTTTTGATACAGACCTTCTTAATTGAAATTTTAGCAGATTTTTTTGTTTTGTCGATTTAATTATATATTTTTTTTTTCTCAATACTCTATACAACTACTAAATATGTGAAAAAAATTCAAAAGAAGCGTAGAGATCGATTTTGGGTGGGGTCTTTTTTCCCGGTTTTACATCAAGAAATGTATAAAAAATAACACACTAAGAAACTATATGAGTAAAAGAAAATAATCAATATTTTAAGGAATGTTGCGTAAATTATATAAACACATAAGTTATATTAAATAATAAATGTAATATAGAATTACTAGTGACACAAAAAAATATCGAAATAGTCCAAGAACAAACATTATTAATTACATTATTACCATTGGACTTTAATACCACACACTTGTTATTTACTAACCACTAAGGCCTTATAAAATTAAAATAAATAAAATACTTCAATTACGTAACAAATAAAATATAGTTCATTTGACAAACGACTCGGGGATAGGACATCGAAACACAATAAGAGATCAATCATTTTTTCTTACTATGTTATGTGAGCAATTATATCACTTATAACTTATAATTTTGCGTAATTTATAGACATAGACTTTATATATCACAGCTATAAATTTTTATTTCATTTTTGCACAGAATTATTCAACTATTGTTGCAACTTAAATTTTTATTGTATTTTCACGTTATTTCAAAATGAACTTCACGCACTTTTATCAAATGTAAATTGATTTTTCTTGTGTGCTATTAACTCATGTTTCGTAAAAGACATCGTTGTATCACGGATCAAATAAAGAAATGATTAAACATAATTAGATTAATCACATTTTTTTTTATTCAGTTACTCTTTTTTAATACTTACTTCTTTGCTCCTTTCTCCAAAATAGCAGCCGCTTGTTCGTGCCTTCCAACGGCAAGTAGCCAACGAGGTGATTCTGGCACAAGCCAGTAGTAAGTAAATAGGAAGACTGAAGGAATGGACAGCCAAAATTGCAGACTATTCCAGGAGTTGTTTGTCAAATAAGCGATTCCTGCCAGGGTCAGGTGGCCGAGGTTGAAAGGGATCTGGAAAAAATTATACCATAAGCGTCAAGTCAGACCGAGCAATCAGCATTTCTGTCCGAATTGAGAATCATAATACATAAGATTAGAACCAGTTCATTTACTTTTATGGAGAAGAATAAATTAGCACAAGTGGGTCACTCAATAACTCAGTGAGATTACCACTGATTTGGCTTTATCTCTTCAGGCTCTCCAGAATGCCTTTCGGATAACAAATATATTTTATTGTACATTTGTTGTACTCTCTATACTGCATTTGTATTGTAAATATCATGCATAAATATTCTTTTTTGAAGCACTGTACTTGGCCTTTCATATTCATTTGTCATGCCATTTGTGATCTAAGATTCGCAATCAAAATACCATTGGTATAGAGATTACTCTTTATATTCAAAATGTTCTCCTTCTTATAACCAAAGTATAGTTTTGAACGCTTAAAAACGATTATCCACTTTCTCGTTGTAAGATAACCTTTTTTTATTATACAATGTCAACGAAAATTGTTTATCTATAAATATTTTTTATAGTCTTACCAAGTTTGGATATTATTAATAGTAACATTTTGGCTTATTTGTTTTGTTGAATAAAAATAAAAGAAATATTATCATATTTTTTCGTTATTTAATCTTGTGATTGGTCATTTTACATTTTCCCCCGATTTCTATTTTTAATTTTACAGATAACAATTTTTGTTGTTGTGAGACGAAGGACGTTTTTAAGTGAGTTTTACAATCAGGGTGAGATTTTTTTATTGCTGGAATATTTAATAAATACCACAACGACACCCATAAAAGCGCTGATGTCCCCATAACCATTCTGTACACATCAACGTCCGCTAGATAATAAAAATCGATAGGAGACGATATTGTCTCAGTTGAGAATCGCTGCATTTAACTGTGGTGGGATTTAGTAATTTGATTAATGTTGAAGTTGTGGAATTTCCATTAAGTTCAGTAACGAATATAACATATGTTCCTTGAGTGCATTAAGACGATGATTAAAACGATAATGCAGCATAGAGAATGAATAATGATCTTACCAAATTCGTGACTCATGACCCTTTTTGAGCATATACGGGGCCTTATATTGCATATCAGGGCTTGAGATTTGAGCTTTTTTATAAAGCAGCTAAAGTTTGATGCAATGTACCGACTTAACTCTTGTTATTATATATATCGAATGAAACAGTTACATTAACGGTAGAGATTAATTAAATAACGCTTCTGTTATGGCGTAATGTTTCTCGAGGAGCGTCTATTTATTTAACAATGAAATCCATATACATCTAACGAATATTAATTCGTTAGATGTATATGGATTAAATTGTTAAATAAATAGACGCGCCTTAGCCGTTGTTTCATAATTGATCATTTTTCATTATACATAACGGTGTCTAAAGCATAGTTAATGAAAAGTAATACAATAGTGATGGTTTAATAGCATAAATGAAAATATAAGAAAAATCCCATTGAATGAAGAGTTGGGGACAAGAAATATTTTAGTTTTTCTTTTCTTAAGTGAGGCAAAAGAGCATATTTGATTGAGCCAGAAATATTGTTCCTAAGTCGATTAAAGAGTACCACAAAATATGATGTGTCGGAATAAGAATTACATATCATTCTACACACACATCGTCAATAAAACATTATCCTATCATCGATATTCGTATTCAGAAAGCAAATAAACACGTTCAAGTAAATTCAATTTGTATTGTACAACTCTCGAAAGCATGTATTATCAAACATTTTAAAATGTATTGAATTAGTTTCATAATACATTAGGTACATGATATATAAAATTACGTCTACGCACCTTACGTCAATAAATATCCGAATAATACAAAAATGTCCCAATTACTTTGGGACATTCCCGTTAGATAATTGGGCATTCCCGTTAGATAAACACTCCATACACTTGAAATTTAATATGACACCAGATGGACTAAGATTTTTTCTCAAAGGAAACCAAAAACAGGGACAGGAATACGAATTAAATGCCACAGTGATTAAGAACGAATTGCAGCGAAACAAATATCACTATTATATGGAGTTCCACAAGGTTTAAGCCATAGATAAATTTAAGGCATTCTTACCTGGAAAAGTATACCTGCAACTTCTCTGTATTTGACACCGATGAATTCCATGATGAGGACAAAGGAAGTGACCATGGTCCCTCCTGTCGCTACAGCCACGATGAACCTAATAATGGTGAAGGAATACCAATCGGGAGAGAAAGACGCCAACACACCACTGATAGCCTGAAGTACCACAGATACTATTAAAGGCCATCGTCTTCCGTACCTGAAAAAAAAAAATTAAAACTTAAAGTTTTGATTGATATTTTAATGTACTCGTACATGCATTTGAGTTCAAGAGGATCCTTCTTATTTTAATGACTTGAATAGGAGACTGATTATTGGATATATCATTTCGTGTTCTAGCCCTTGAAAAAGATTTTATTTATTTTCTACTCAAAACTTTCATTGTTGATTGAATTTAATGAATTATATTTGTTTATTTGTTGTACCTACCATATATATTGGTATTTTTTTTTTAACCTGGTGAATTTATTGCCATATGGCAATCTCTTCCAACCAACCAGAAATGTGTTTAAATGGGCCCGAAATGAAAACCAGACTGGAATCCCATTTTTTTAACCTAGGTTCCAGCGGGGATCGAACCCGCAACCTCCGGATCGGCAGACAAGCGTCCTATCACCAGGCCACGGAGGTCGTCATTAGTATTTTCATGGTTCATACATTGAAAGGTATATTATATATCCAGAATCATTATTATTTTTGTCATTTTGAAGATGTCCATACGTTATCTTTTGTTGTAAGAGCCACTTTTATTTGTAAAGGATACGTATTTTGTCAATAAATAAATAAATATGACCATTTCATTTTTTTTTTATAATTGTTTGTGGTATGTAAAGGACACTGAAGCGACGTTTATTTTGTCAATACGTAATTATTACACGAAACAAGAATATCAATTTGTATAATCCAAGATAAACACGGTAATGAATGATATTTATATAAAAAAACGGTTTTCAAAACATTTTTTTTCTCATTCCAAAAGCAATGTGTATTCCCTGAATAGATTTGAAACCTGATAATACCATATATGTTGGCGTTTATTGTTTTCAAAAAAAGTGTGATGCTTAATAAAGGATTTTGAAATGTATTGTACAAAGATATAACAGTACAAAGATATAACAGTACCAAAGTAATGTATTGAAGTACAAGGATATAACAGTACCAAAGTAATTAAATGTATTGAAGTACAAGGATATAACAGTACCAAAGTAATTAAATGTATTGAAGTACAAGGATATAACAGTACCAAAGTAATTAAATGTAATACGACTTAATAATTTAAATAGGTAATCAACGATGAACCGAATGCATCCACGAGTACAATAGATGTTACACATGTTATGAATGCAGCGTGCTAGTTTATTAAACGTGTTGCAAAATGTAATTTACATGCTCGTTTAGGAAATAGGATATTGTGCATGGAAATGTTTATTAATATATATCTTTATCATGCGAAAAGCTGGGCTTTGACTGATTCTTGCGGTATTTACATTAATCAGTCTCAAGATCAAACTGTAACGATTGGTATAATAAATGATAAGAACACTAATGAATGTTTGTACTCGTGCATGTTAATTGCTTGAGACGTATTTTTTCTCCCTACAATAATAAGTCCAATTGAGATTAACTTTTAAATTTTCTTGACATGTTTAGACACCTAAGCATATATGTAGATAGCGCATAAATATCACAACATTAAAATCGTTATGAACAAGTTAGCGATTTGTCTTGATGTTTATCATCAGATTGTTAACCAAATTATTTCATCAGTTAATGAACAATCTAGCGGCCCCAGATAAATTATTGCATCAGTTAATGAACAATCTAGCGTCCCCAGATCAATTTCTGGCGAATATTGATTGGATTTATATACAAATATATTTTTTACATTTATTTTATGTGGACGTTAATAACACATTTCTAAATAAGTCTGCCTAAAATATATGTTATTAATAAACTGAATAACCATAATATTTTAGCTATTATTACTTATCTTAAATACATATATTTTTGTCGACGCAGTCGATCAGAGGTAAGCATTACAATTTTCACTATTTTAACACAATTGTACTAGAAGGAAACATTTTCAATAACTGAGAAAACTTGGTTCCAAATTCATTAAGAAACTGTGATAATGTAAAAATATTTCTGTTGAGTTGATGACTTGACGAACATTTTTATCGGGAAGTTGCTCTAACCAATTATGTTAAGTTATTTATTGTACACCATTTTTTAGGCAAAACATTCGGATCAATGTTGACTTTTCATATAATCTATCTTCTTGCTTTTCTCTAACTCTTTTTGAATTTTTTTACACTGAGAGTTACAGAAATACTCATGTTTATTCATTGTTTCTTTTGGTTTTCACATAAGTTAAATAAAGTTTCTTAATGAACATTTATTTTTTATTTAAAAAAAATGTTTTTACCACAAAATTCCCATTGCTAAAATTGTTATTGACTTTTATTTGCAGCCACCCATTAATAACAGAATGCATCAACGACAACAGCATTGAATCAATTCTTAGAGCGCTTACAAAAAATACCTAGAATATGATTTAATCTGAGAGGAATAATTGAAAGGGTTAGTAATGAGGAAGACATAATGTGGGTGACCTTGCTTATCGGTTTCAAGGTTGCGAATACGAAATCGGTATATCCTTCACGATTGGTCTCGTGTCGAATTCAATTCCCCTATTTGTTTATGTCAATTTTATTGTATATATAATAGTATTTGATGGTCAGTGTGAGCAATAGATGGGAAATCGTATGTGCACGATTTTTTTATCCGGCATTTAGCTTACGACCGAGAAATTGCAGTAAACTCAGTTGGAATGGCCGGCCGATATGGTGTTTCATTAGTTTTGAACATAGTTTTTATTTTAGTTGTATCTGCTCTCGACTCAGTTCCATAAGTCATGATGGACTTCACACACACTTTTTAAATTTTGATTTTACTGCCTATTCTCATGTATCAATAAATTGTTCTTAAAATTTCCCTTCGGTAATAAACCCCGTTTGTATTGTTGTTTGTGTATCCTTGTTGTGTTATCTGTTAATGCCCCTTAGGGTACTTACCTTTTTTTTTAATTGAGAGAGTGAAGAATATTTTCAAAATATACAATTTCACTAACTTATCGAATGTTTTTCTATATTTTAATATTGTAAAAAAAGTAAAACAAAAAAAGTATTTTATGGTGGATTTCAGTAACTGTTGGAAAATGTTATGTCACCGCACCAATATTTTTTAACCCTAGATTTATTTAAGAAGAAATGCATGAGTATAAAATGAAATAATTCTCTATTGTATCCACCCAGAGTCGGCAAAATGCTGACGTTAGCGTGATTAACGAGAAAACAATACTTTATTTAATGGTGGATAATAAATTGAGAAGTTACTATACATCGCACTTGAATACAAAATATCAATAGAGACTAATTTACATGATAAATAAATAGTGGGGTATATCGAAACCAAACGTTTTCTAAACCAGCATGAAAGGAAAATGATACAAAGAGTTGTCAAAAAATAGACGAAAAATATGCCTTCGTATGCAAGTGTTTTGTGTAATGACTTCTAGGAAAAAAATCGTAGCTATAAAAACGCGTAAAACGAATTAACTTTCCAAAAACGTAAGTTAAAAGTAAAAAAAAATCTTATTCCTTTATATTGGTTAAATTCAAATCGACTTTTATGTATATTTTTCTATTTTGTTTTAAACCGGGCTATAGCAACATCACATAAACCGGGCTATAGCAACATCACATAAACCGGGTTATAGCAACATCACATAAATTGGGATCGCCTATAACGAGGTAAATATATATCGTGCTGGTTATTTTGATAGTTTTACTATTACTTTGGAAATATGCGTACTGTAGCGCGCTTTTCATGTTCATGGAAGGCAGACAGGATAGAACGCCAATGCATTAAAACACGTTTAGCCTCAGCTTTCACCTCACAAATATTCATACATTTCTTATGCAACTTCTTCGGCTCTCTTGATTTCCAACCATAACTGTTACGAATTTCATTCATTTGAACCAACTATACTTTTTTCAGTCCTGTGCCACTCATGTACGCGCTGTTGGTTTATTTTGTTTGCACTATTTTTTTGTTTCACTCTTTTTAGATGCCCAAAGCTTAAAATGTTTTTACTTATTCTGCTTCCAAAATCAGGACTTAATTCACATTCATCATACATTAATATGCAATGACCTCCGTGGCTTAGTTGGTAAGTCGTCCGTTTTCCTGAGTCCAATTTTTTAAAGGGTTCGAGTTTGGTTTTCCCTTCGGGCCTCTATAAAATCTTTTTGGTCGCATAGTGATTGCCACATGGCAATAAACCCTCTAGGGGGCACTGTATACAACGACATTGTAATACAATACAATATGGCTAAATTCCCTAGAGTGCACTTTTTACTGCATTTATTTGGCTACCTTCATTATTTTTCATAAAAAAAACTGGCATTCATACATTATAATAAACCATCATCTTAACATATAGTAAACCACAATCTTAGCATGTATTGTAGTAAACTGTCATCTTGGCATATTCATATATTATAGGTAACCATCATCTTAGCACATTAATATATTATAGGGAACCATAATCTTGGCATATTCATATATTATAGGGAACCATGTTCTTAGTTCAATTTGAGAATATTTAATAATAAAATACCTCATCGACTTTCTTTCCTTTAACGGCGTTTAATAAATATCTTTTGAATGCGTGAAAAAATCAAACAAGTACAATAAAATTGCACATATATGTTTTTACAATACCTATCGGCAAAGAATCCAAAGACCATATTGCCAACCAGAATACCAAACATGAAAATAGTCTGGGTTAAGTCCTTCATCCACTTCCTGCCGCAGACGAGGTCCCACTCCATGACGATGGTGTTCCCGAAGGTCTCTCTATCAAACACTTTGGCCGTGCAGTTTGCAGAGCACACTAGCGTTTCTGGGCCCGGTTGTAAACAGTTTGGCTGAAAACAAGACAACAAACACAAAATTATAAAAGTTTGCTAAAATTGATGTAGATATTCAAAAATTATTCAGGCTACAAAATATACTTTTCTGGTTATTTTCAAGTTTCAAGTTCATACGGAAAATATCTGGCTAAAAGTATTTTTAATAATAAAACTGTTTTTTTTCCACTTAGAGGTAAATTAAATGTTTTGTTCCACCAGTTTCGATATTACTATCATCGTTCAAGGACACCACCAATACCTTTTGATAGTTTTTCTCTTAAACGTATTTTCTTTTACATTATCTTGAAATATATATGCAATTTCTGGATATCTGTACGTAGCTATACGTACATACTATGTTGCTTTCAATACACTCATATTTATTTGTATACTGGTATGTTGGGTAAGTTGGAGTGACTCCAAAATGATTGAATCCCCTTTCTTTCAGAATAAGCCCGCCAGATATATATAATGTTTAAACATGTATACAAAAGAACAAATAATTTATCATCATCACCATCCCACCACGTCCCTATTTGGGTAGGTCGCGATCTCCACTTCATTCTATCCTGGCACATATATTTCGCTTCTCCCACGTCCATACATCTCGTCATGAATACTTTCCTATCATAAAAGCTTTTTACTTTACCCTCTTTCGGATTTTGAGTCGTGTGGTCTTACTACGTTTTTCTAGGGTTATCCAAGTTTCTCGTACCTTCTATACTACTCATAGATAATTTTTGTACAATATTTATCATTCATTCTTTCTACGTGGCCTAACTAACGATCGCAATGCTCCTTTCTTCATCTTAACATATGTTTCCATCTATATCTTATTTCAATTCGCTAGCTTTCCTATTTCGTTCCTAGTCGTTATTTCTTATTCTGGAATACGTTGTTTTTTCACACATTCTACGCAACGGTCGGATAGTAATTTCAATTTATCCTTAGTGGAAAAAACATGTTTACACTAATAATTAATTATACTGATGCTTATACAAATAGTTATTGTCAAACTTTTTGAAATTAATCTTACTGTTATCCTTCTTTTTCCAAGTCCAAGTTTGACTTCCAAACATCCAGGAGAGCACGAACCACTATTATTCACTTTCATTTTTGCCACTACTGACATTACGCGGTTGTTGTATATAACATTAAGTGCTCCATTTACCTTGTTCCCTGTCACTACCCTTCTTTCAATGTCCCTTTAAACTCGCCCATTACACGTAAACATACTGTCCAAATAGCAGAACTCATTAACCTGCTCTAGTTTTTCTATACATCACATACACTTTTTACTACACTTCTTTCTATAACCATTACCTTTGATTTCGCTATATTCATTTTCAAAACTTTAATAGACATATCTCATAAAGCTCACGTATATCCTTTAAACGTCTTCATTTTCAGCAAGCATAACCATATCATCTGCATGCAGAAGTTCACATACATAATAAAATTTATTTTTTCCAATTTCAATGATGTACATTCACGAAAACAAAAACTCAGCTTACACTTTTTTATTACATATATACACACATATCATCACGACATTTCCTGGTGGGGTAGGCAGAGGACAGAGCGCATAACTCATATCATATCACGAGCGCATATCATATCACGGCATATTTCCTTCACCTTCACATTCACACAGTTTTCCATATAATTGCTTCTGTTTCTCTTACTCATTACCTTTCTGCCTTTCAAAATTGTATTCACTTGGTCCAACCATAGTGTTCTCATTCATCCTCTACCACGACTCTCACTAATGCTTGTATTGTACATTTGTTTTCATTCATCTCTCATCTGTTCAACATGTAAAAACCACATCTTTGCCCTTTATTACACTAGTTAATATATATATTTTTTTGTTTAAATTCATCTTTAATAATTACATTTCTTATTCTATAATTTATGAGCACACTACATTTTCTGCTAAGTGGACGTATTTATCATACACCGCGTCTACGCATTCATTAATTTCCACATTTTACTCCCATTCGTCAATATTGGCACTAGTAATTTTAGCAGATTTTGACATTTCTACATATACACATAGTATAGTATATACTTGTCGTGTCATGGTATTTCGATTTCCCGATAAGTCTTTGTTTACAAATAAGCTAGAACAAACTTATAATGGTCGTAATAAATAAAGAATGCTGTACTATATTCTCCATAGAACAAAAATATTTAACACATACCATCGATGTCACTTATCTTTACATTGTTGACTTACGAGATTAACCGGTCAAGTTTCATAAATAATTTACTAGGTTATACAAACATAATTTTAGCATATTGCCCTAAGTCTGTTTCAAGGCTGGGATGTTTTCTATCACCATAACCATACATCACTATTATAGTAGTTAAACTTGCATATCAAATACAAGGTGCCGCAAATATCACTAGTATATGGGAAGATGCCGCTTCTTTTAAAACTTCATCCCTCATTATTTTGTTGAAAGTTGTGTAACAGAACAGAACAGAATACACTCAGAACAAGTATTCATTACACGAGCGTGTAAAATCGCTTAATATCCCGTTTCGGTGACATACGAGGGCCACCAACATCATTAAATTCAGCTTTCCCAGTTCTATTTTTTTAAATTGTATATTACCAAATTACTGACTCTGGAACAGCTCAGAGACAATATTCGGTAGGAAATCGAAAATCGTATTATATTTACGCTTAATGCAGTCCAACCTGACGGAATTATTGATATTTGGCCAAATCTTTCAACCAACCAAAACTTGTTTAACTAAACCTTAATTGAAAACTAGACTGGAATACTTGTTTAAAAACTTGGTGTCAAGGGGGATCGAACTCCCATCCTTTTTGGTTAGGGACAAACATCTTACCGATTACACCATGATAGTCTCTATGGTATTGTCCCGCTGAAATGTTGAAAATGTTATAAAAATAGCCAGTTTTGCACAAAGACGAAGGTGGTCAATTGATCGATATTTTTTTTGAAATAACAATAAAATAATATGAAAACTAATGAAATATAAAAAAAATCTTTTATTTTTTTTAATTGTAGACACGCTTAACCAAATGCTAGCACTTGCGCCACTCTGTAACATATACTCACAATGTCCAAGTTATTTTTTTTATGCGTGCATTCATTATAATAATAAATGCCTAGAGAATTCTCAACACTAAAATGTTTAAGGAGCAGACATTGGCGCAAACCATTATCTAATGGTGAACAGAATAATTATTTTCCATGAAGTGTCGGCCGTGAGAATGCTCAAGATAATGTGAAAAAATAAGAATTTAGAAAGAGTGTGGAAAGAAGAATGAGAAAGGTAAGTGATGAATTGAATATTGAAGAACAATGAATGTTGAAGAAGAATGGATGAGGATGAAAATTATATTGGAGACCACAGCAATAAAATATCTGTGGCACTTTCAATGTTGAATGTAAACCCTAGTTGTTTTATATTTACATAGATTCATGTGTAAATATAAAATAACCAGGTTGTACATCCTGAACATGTGAACTACAGTAGTTAGTGGGTGGCATACAAATTTCCTATGAGAATGTTTGCAGATTGCTGTATGCTAATGACATGTTAGTGTTAACGGAGAGTAAGGATGAATTATAGAGACTGATAAGTAAATTGTATGAGATATGTAAATAGAAAATCTGAGAAAGAATGCTGCTAAATCCAAAGTCATGGTGAATTTTTTTTTTGAAAGGAAACGTAAATGTGATATATGGATGAATAATGAAAGATTAGGACAAGTAGAAGTATTCTGCCATTTAGCTAGTGTTTTCTCAGCTGATGGAAAAAAATACGAAAGATATCAAACGGCTTGTATCAATAGGAAACAAAGACAACGGGGCACTGAAACGTATAAACTCGAACCGGGCCGTATCAAAATCTACTATAATAGTCAACAACAGTATTTAAGTACCAACTTTGATGTATGGGAGTGACACGTGGAGATGGAAAAGACTGAAAAGAACCAAACAAATGCTCTATAAATGTGTGCATGAGGTGACAATATACCATATGAGAGAATATGGAATGAAGTGATTAGTTGTGAATGTGAACTTATGTTACATACCTACACAAATATACAGTGTGAATTCATATTCGTATATGAATATGAATGCTTAAAAATGAGTATATGAATACTGAAAAACAAATAAACAGTGTGAATATGAGTGCAAGGCGTGGTAGAGATTGTATGGTTGAATCAAGTGAATGATATTTTGAAAGAATGAAATGAAAGAAGTAAGAGAAATCGTAAGAGCTTTATGAGAAGGTGTATGAATGTAGAAGAGGATAAAAATGTGTGTCAAGATATGAATGTCTGGTGTACTATTCCCTCTACCTACCCTAGCAGCAAAACGGCGTGATAGTGTGTATGTATCTATCCGGATCTCTTTAATTCGTGCGAAGGGAATGTCTGGGCAGTATTGTTGAGTTTCATGTAGTATTTTTCTTAGTAAATTGTTATAATATTTTTATAGGAGTAGTAAGCAGTAACTCCGTGAATATTTTGTATACAAGTCGCATTATACAACGGTTCGAAAACGTTACAAGAAAACTGAATCCGTTAATGCTACGGATTAATCGTCTAGTTATAAATTAATTAATAGAATATCTTTTGATATATTCGAAATTATATTCTTGAAAGATGTAACATACAGATAGAATTGTAGTTTTTTTTTTCAAATCGTGTGCTTTATGCAATCGAGCAAATAAATACACGTAAATGCCACCGATAAGAAATATGCGATGAAAAAAATCGGATCTTTGAAAACACGAATGAGAAAGTGGAGGTTACATAATAATCGTTAGACGCTTTAGGCTAAAATTCGCAATGATTTGGGTGAAATTTCTTATTTATCTATTATACTAACACTCATTTGGAGTTACTCGCTTACATATTATTTGCTATTTTATTTATCACTAAAAAAAAATCGCATTTTTTTCCTTTTGCATGGTACCCTTCATCATATCCGAATCGGTGATTCGAACATATTGAAGAGAGTGACCGGTAGGCAATATTCTCTTCGGCCCCAGTAATAGATTCTATGGATTGGTGATTCGAACATATTGAAGAGAGTGACCGGTAGGCGATATTCTCTTCGGCCACAGTATCTAAGAACTTATGAATTTAAAACCACTAAAGTATTGTTGTCATTACACATTCGATAAGTAATATTTTTAATTGTTAAATTGGAATCAGCGTCAGTTTTGAAGACATTTTAATTGAATTTAAGAGTTTCCTGAATTTAAAAATGGTTATTATTTGTATTGCATTTTTAGTTCATGTTTGCTTGAATAATTTTCAATATCGAGGATTAATGAATACCTTTGTGACATTAGTTGACATCTTGGACACATCAAACAAACGTGAAAGTTTACACACTTGATGAAGGTGACATATGTAGTTAGATGATAGTTTTCATGAAATTATTTGAAATTAATTACCACTGAAGGAGGAGCAAGAAAAATGATCCCCATCTGGTGCCAGGCCACTCCAAACTTGACTAAGACTATAGCAAGGCAGATGATGGTTTGCCACCTGCCAATGGCACCAATGGAGGTCTCTATGGGGTCACCAGGGGGTGGAGGAACTGGCATCTTAGCAGCAATTTGTTCAGCAACTGAAAAAATAAAACATTAACCTCAATGCCTATTGTTATTTAAAACAGGAGTATTACGAATATTTATTTCCAAGTATTAGGACAAAACGTGGAGTTTTTCTTCGATGGTGAGAAATTAACGAGAGACCTTCGAAATGTGGTACGAGTATTACGTAATGGTACTGATCATATAATACACAGATTTCATTTTTCAGACCCCATTATTGAATCTCCTCACAACACCACGTCAATATATTTCATGGCTTCGACAAACAACATGTAATTTTGAATTAATATAGATTACACGAGAAATGGTATTTTATCGTATTATACTTTCTAGTTGGACTGACTGCTATGTGATAATTTCTTTCAACAAACTAGTTCAATTTTAAAAGCTGTAAAACTAGACATACAAACTTTTGTAGTCACGTTCAGCAATTGAACACAAAACTCCAGACAAGACGAAATTCATAATTTATGTCTAATTCACATTAATGCAATGAATGACCCTTACTTTGTAATTTTATATTTACATAATCAGGGTCGTCGCCTCCTGTGTGCACTGCACAAGGGGCGGCAGCAGGTCGCTTTTTGAATAACTTACTTGCGCAGGCCACCCCTTGATGTGGATGTCTCCAAGAATTCTATTCACCTTGGATTTTAAAAAAGTTCCTTTGCATAAATCACAAAATGATTAACTATGTGAATTTGAATAGTTAAAGGAAACCAATTAAAATAAACCGCCTCTTAATTGAAAAAGAGTCGGCCTGTGACAACTCGAGATCCTCTCTTGCATACCGTTTAATTTGGGTTGTGGCACCCTTGTATTATATCTCGTATCTCTTAACGCACAGACGTGTAATTGTTTTCTCAGTGTATTTTTGATACTCTGGACTGTGGAATGAAACTAGATGGGACAAGATATGGGCATATAAACTTAAAATAGCTGTAGCCAGCTTGAATATAAACGATAATTTACGATTATAACATACATATAATGTATTTCCTCAGTAACGAATAATTGATTTGCCTGTGCCTAATCAATTTCGTAACTCTTTCTGAATTAAAACATTTTCAAACAAAAACTGATAACCGCTTAAAAAAGTGGAAATTCTACAATAGTTATTCGCCATAAGGGATTATATTTGATTTGAGTCGGTGAAAATTGTTAAGCTGTAAGTTCTAATCTCAATAATACTTTTTTGGTTTTCGCATACAGGCGGGTTTACCTATCGCGCGGCCCTTGAATAATAATAATGTTTATATGAATTTTCATCACTAATATCTAAGACATATGTTTATACTTTGACTGAACTTCCAAGTTGAATGTTGATATACATAACTTCAATTGTAAACAGGGTAAAAGAGCCAAAAAGAGACATACAGAAGTTTTCCGATAGAGCTTTCTTTGACACTCGACCTGTTGAACATGAATGAATGTCTGGAGTTTTTAAGGAGATAAAGTCTCCATTTGAGAAACCATAAAAGCGCCCTTGGAGAGGGGAAGGGTGCAACATAACATATATACAATTAAATAATGGAATTCAAGGTTCAGTTACGATATTTTAAAAATATCTATAGAGCTATTGTTGGAACTTGGGTTTATTTGTTATTGATACTCGTAAGAAGCGACAAAAAATATCTCACAGAGGTCATGATTAAAACCGTGACTTCTCGGTCAGTAATGACATTACATCATGTTTAACAACGTCGATTAACTCTGATATCTCTTTAATATTAATAGAGCATGAATTTGATGCTTTTATCTTGGTTCAGTAAGTATAATGTCATTGACAATCCGTTGCTGTGTTCTCTTATTAACTTACGAGTATTTAATCAATAGGCGGCGCTACTGATCGAGATTAATTTTCGGAATGATTTACAGATAGAAAAAGCCTTAAGTGTGTTAAATCACTTCATTGGCGAATAATGGTATAAAGAATAAAGGTGCATCAACGGAGAAAAAAACGAGTAATGCAGATATGAGTCCGTGGTGAAAACGAATGTTCTTTCTATCCATTAAAATAAAATACATTAAAATGCTTTGGATTTGAAGAGAAAAAGAGTTCGTCAATATATTGTATAATATATATAGTATATAACAAGTGCGTTTATTTCGTCTTCTATGGACCAAAAGAAACGTGACCGAATCAATTTGATTAAATTTTGAAATTCAAGTAAGAAGTATTTATAATAAAAGACTATGGCGTAACGTACGCATAAAAAAGAAATGAGAGCATTATGCGTACAGTATGAATAAAGTGGAAATTGGTTATATCTGCTTACCTTGCAAAAAGTTATGCGTTATATTTTATAAGTGCATGTACCTTGCAATGAATTGTTTATTATTATACTAGGCATATCCAGAAAGTAAGTGTACTGAATATTTGTAGGTTACATTTTTTTTTATTTAAACAAAAAAATTACGTGGTTACCGTAGTACATATGTAAGCTATTTTTCGACATAGTCGCCATTCCTCTCAATGCAGGTGGTGAAGCGGGGTATCAACTTTTTGATGCCTTCCTCGAAGTAGATTCCCGCCAACCCCTCCGTCCACTTCTCCACCTCCTCCTTTACCTCCTCGTCGGTTGAAAACCTTTTTCCACCCATGTGCAGCTTCAGGGAGGTAAAGAGATAGTAATCTGAAGGTGCTAGGTCAGGGGAATGCGCGGGATGGTTCAGGACATCCCATTTAAACGAGACGAGCAGTTCCTTCGTGGCGTTGGCCGTGTGTGGTCTGGCATTGTCGTGCAGCAGGCAGACTCCCTTTGTCAGCATGCCTCTCCTCTTGTTCTGAATCGCCCTCCGCAATTTTTTTAGGGTCTCACAGTATCTTGCAGAGTTGATGGTCTCCCCTTGAGGCATATATTCAATTGAAATTATGCCTTGACAGTCCCAAAACACGGATGCCATGATTTTCTAGGCTGAAATTGTGGTTTTGAACTTTTTGGCGGAGGGGGAAGAGGTGTGACGTGACCGTTTTTAAACTCGCGACACCACTTGTACACACTCGTACGATTCATAGCTTTATCACCATATGCAGTTTTCACCTCATTATAAACCTCAACCGGAGGTTTTCCCTTCCAAACGAGATAACGGATGACGCCGCGTATTTCGCACTTGGCGGGAGATTGGATTGACATTTTTCACGAAACGTGTTGTCGCGTCGACACTTCTCAACGTACTGACCTCGAACCGGTCTCGTTGCGGAGGGGAAGGGTCAGGCTACACGGAAGTGTAGCCAACATGTCGAAAATAAAATCCATCCGGTCGTGAGAGCCTCAGTACACTTACTTTCTGGATACGCATAGTATTTCGTGAATGGTAAGTCTTATTTAACCCTTTAAATCCCAGCATATTTTGCATAAAATGTGCGAAAAATCACAAGCATTTTTTGGCAAAAAAACAGTAGTTTGTATTTTATTTTTTATCTCAGTTAATATTTAGTTTTAAACCCTAATTTTTTGTGGAGACCTCCACGTAGAGTGTAAAATAATAAGTAATTTTCATATTTCATAAAAAAAATTGTTTTTTGTTATTCAACATAAAAACTTGTATGAAAACTTTGAGGCCGATGATCGGCCCTGTGGGATTTTTTACATTCACCAGTTGGGACCGATAATCGGCCCCGTGGGATTAAAAGGGTTAATATAAACAGTTTGTTTTATTCGAGACATGAGTGTTCCATCTCCCTTGGGACTGGATGTTGGCTAGTTGATCGTGGCATTTACTCACCATGTTACATTATTATTCTTGGATTATGGTGTATTTGCTGAGAGCGCCATCGCCACATGATACTGCCCAGCTACTACTGGTAATGCCACTGACATCCCGCGATTGCTTGTTCTGAATATTTACAGATATTGACATATCTGAACAGATTCGTAAGTCGCATTGTCTCTGTCGCAAAATGAAAGGCACAAGCTACATTACAACACAACTGATCATCCAGGGGGAAAATGGCAAAGATTCCCTTTATAATCTCTTTAGAGATCTTAAAATATTTTTTATGTAAAATAAGAATAATACAATCGACAATTAACGCTATTTTGCAGTCAAAAGTCCCCACGGTGAAGCTGATCGTTAATAGTCAAGCAATGAGCTTTAATTTGAAATTATTCTTAAAAACATTTGGATTTAGAGCGCTACTTGCAGGATACTATTAATTCCGTGTCAAGCAGGCCAGTGATGGAGAAAGCTCTCACTCTATCAGGTGTATAAATACGAGACGACTCGACAAGACGACTTAGAGTTGATAATTAGAAAAAAATATTTGGCATAAAAGGTCTAAAGTTCTTCGTTGTACATTTTTCTTCGCTATATATCAATATGCGACTGAAATTAAGAAATAAATAAAAATGAAGTACTCTACCTATGTTTATTATTGGACATTTCTTCGGATATTTCAAACCAAAATGGACTTCCAGGCTGGCTTTGAAAATATAATACAAAACAGAATTTTCAGCGAGGGTGGCCTTCGTCTTTCTGAGAATCTTTTATTCCTGTATTATTTCCCTTTAATTATCAAGAATGAAAATGAATACTCGGCTTTTCTCACAAGGTTAACCAAAATAATACACTTTAAAATTGTAATTGCGTTTTTCGCAAGGCTGGCCAAAAATACATGTTTTTCAATTTAAATATTCGAATGGTCTTATTATTCGAAAGACTTTCTGGGTCAAGGGGAGTATTTTCATTTTACGAGACTTATAAGCGTGATGCATCATTTTATACTTGTCAAAACATTGCTTCTTGTCAAACACACAAATTATCTGCCATCAAATTAGGTCACGTTTATTCTTTATTAATTCAAAACAAATTGAAGATATGTCCATTTAGTCGGAAGGGTCATATTTATTTATTTATTTACTGACAAAACGACACTAAAATGTCCTTTGCATATAACAGTAATAATTATGAAGCAAAATATAACGCATCAGCATTTTCCAAAAAACTTACAATTCAGGATACATATATCTTTCAAAATATATAGAGTACAACACGGAAAATAAACGAAATATTACAAACAACAATACAAGATTTGAGAATAAAAATATATAATCACTCTCAAAGGCAGCGAGAATACGAAACTTTAAGGAAATCGCTAAAAACTGCTTTAGAAAAAATGGAATAATCCTCAAACAAGACATAATATTGTGAAAATGTCTGAGAAGAGCCCTCTTCAACTCAATAACACCAACAATAAAAATGTCCACTAAACCAGGCATGGACTTACCCATTGTAGCATTCCCACAACGTGCCACTGTTTTAGCAATTTGCTATTGACACATTTAAATATAAAAGGTTTGTAGTTGTGTTACAGCTTCTATGAAAAATTAACACTGTTATAGACAAATTAAGGAAAAGTGAAAAACAGCTGAGTGGTTTAGTATATAAGACAAATATGCGAAATGTGTGATTAAGGAATGAGACCACTACGTTACAAGCCTTGTCTAGTGAAATGGCTCTCTATATCTAGAGAATGCTGTGTTTTTTTTATTGTTATATACTTGTACACGACGGTTCACCTTTACATTAAAAGGGTATAAACTGTAAATGTTCTAATGTGTATAGAAAAAATATATAAAATTCAAACTGAAGTAGCACGCTGCTCAAACATTGCCATCGCTTTATATCCGGAATACCATAAAACTCCTCCATCCAGGTCGGTCCACAGCCCATCACGTCCTCACACATCAGGACAAGACTGTGAATCAGAGACAACACATATTGTGAATCTCCTTTTCGTAACACCATTATGTGGTATTGGATTCGTTAAGTCCCTTGCGGTCGATAAAACAGCACAGTTCTTGAGCAGCCACCAGACGACTTTCTCGATACGTTACCCAACCAACTCGAGCGGCTTACCCTTATTATGATGGTTATAGACTGCTGCTACATCCAATGACGAAGTTTCTTTATATTGTATTTTACTCTAATTGTATGTAGTATATCTGGTGAACTTAGTGACATAAGACAATCTCTTTCAATCAACCAGAAATATTTTAAAAGGGTCTTAAGTGAAAACCAGACCCGCAACTCCCGGGCTGGAGACAGGTGTTTTATCAACTAGGCCATGTAGGTTATTTTTTATATTATTGGAAAATATTGAAATACATGAAGTGAACATGGGTGGGCCATTTCTCAAAAATTAGATATTACAGGTGACGTACGAGATACTTCAAAAGTACGAGTATTCTTGAGATATCAGGTTTTCTAGAAGGATCTATCAGACAGATGTGTCGAAATCTTTTGGTGCGAATGAAATTAAAAATTACTGGTGCCTTCACGAGGACTAAACTGGCGTCCATCGATGTTATATTTTTTTCAATCTCAATTATTACATAAATTACATATTTATTTTAGAAGCGATAATGGTAAATGCGTAATGATGAAATATCTATCGACATATTTTACTATGTTTCACAGATATTGACTTACAAATCAAGGTCAAAAATGTTATCGAAGAGTTCAGAAGTGCATTAAAATTTACCCATTTGATGTTCACTGACTGCATTAAATCAAAGCGTAAACAGATTGCTGTTTACAAATAGTTTTATGATTAGAGAAAATCCCCTTTGGCCTTTTTGATAGATAATTAGTAGACAGTAGATAACAATAAAATGAATAAAATTGATAACAGTAAAATCCCTTAAATTCGGATGTCTGAAATCCAGTCATCCTGAGAATTAGTAGTTTTTAAAAATTTTATTCAGCAAATTTTCTAAGCTATTCTTTATAACTTAGAGGCGATAAAATACAAGACGGATCACAATATGACCTCTTGTGGAAACAAAGAAGGCCCAGATACGGGCATGGCACCTTAAGTCTGCTTTGTCTACAAGAATTTTCCCCGGAACGTCGGTACATCGTTTTGCTGTCGTCTACTTTTAAATTGAAAGTAGCATACAATATAACGTACTCGTAGTAACAGCGCTAATTTACAGCTACTCTTGAAGTTAATGCTATACTTTTACCACGTTATTGAACATTAAATTGCGACACGCTATTGAACGACATTGATATTCCATGTCGTTCATTGATATTGCAAATATTTGTGGTTCCACACTATTGAACAACAGTAATATTTCATGACGATCAAACAAAATTAAATTGTGACACGCTATTGAACGACATTGATATTCCATGTCGTTCATTGATATTGCTAATATTTGTAGTTCCACACTATTGAACAACAGTAATATTTCATGACGATCAAACAAAATTAAATTGTGACACGCTATTGAACGACATTGATATTCCATGTCGTTCATTGATATTGCTAATATTTGTAGTTCCACACTATTGAACAACAGTAATATTTCATGACGATCAAACAAAATTAAATTGTGACACGCTATTGAACGACATTGATATTCCATGTCGTTCATTGATATTGCTAATATTTGTAGTTCCACACTATTGAACAACAGTAATATTTCATGACGATCAAACAAAATTAAATTGTGACACGCTATTGAACGACATTGATATTCCATGTCGTTCATTGATATTGCAAATATTTGTAGTTCCACACTATTGAACAACAGTAATATTTCATGACGATCAAACAAAATGGATCTGCCATGTTTCTTTGAACATATTTCTATTTATTGTGCTATTTTGATGAAGATTTGTTATTTAGCGCCATTTAGTGACCCCCCAAGGGTGCTTTGAGAACTTATTGTGCTAAGGAACGTTTTTAACTTTCCTCTGAAAACTTTCAGATTATCCTCAGTGCGTAGTTCCACTGGAAACTATTCCACTAAACAGGTCCAGCCTAATGGAAAGCTCTATTGGAAGACAGCTAATAAGCTTGTAAAAACGATAATTCAGATGAACTTATTTCTTAAATTAAAATCTCTGAAATAAGAATTCACTGGGGATTAAATCCATGATGTATAATATTATTTCAAATAGAGATCGTTTTCAATTTTAAGTTGCATCATATGCCAATTTTATAATAAACTTATTTCAAAAGATTCGGACTAATAAGACTAAAAATAGACCCTGTTTAATACAGTGTACCTAATCATTAGTCACATTGACCCTCCATTGAGAATTGTACAATAACTTATCAACTACTCAAGCTCGATAACCACTCGACCTGTGCTCGTAGCATGGTATGGTATCACAAGGGTTAACTAACTGTTATTTCAATAACTGTGCATGTCTAGCTGGTTGGTCACATATTTTTCAAAATTAAATTAATACTAGTCATCTTCACCATCACGCTATGTCCCTTTTGGAATACGCAAAAATAACAGATCTCAGCGTCATTATATTCTGGAATACATATTTTGATTCTTCAGAATTTCTCGGAAGAATCGTGTAATAAATGTGAGAATATAGCATAATATTTATTCAATGAAAAATAACAACTGATCGTCCATTGAAAAATAAATGGACAAATTGGTAAAGGAAGATGACACACCTCTTGACTCAGAAACTTGCGTGAATGATTTGGATGCAGTTCCACTGAGTTATTTCAAGCTACAGTCGACAAAGTAATTGTTTTCGATTGGAGATGGTCGAATGAATAGATTAAATATTCACTAGTTCTTACTCTGTAAAAATGTGTTTGGGTGTTTAGTCAGACTTAGGCCTGAATTCATAGTCCGACCTTAACATTAAATTCTAAATCTTTTTAACTGAAGAAATTTCATACATATTTATCATAGTTTTCTGATATTAGGGAGGCCGTAGTTTCTTTAGATAACTTAAAAGTTTGAAGCTTCCAACTCTGAACACAAGTTACGAAATTTTAAGATTATAAATGAATATTTAGTGTTTAGGCCGGACTGTGTAATAATAAGGACTTAATAATTACTCATATTCCTGTGATAAAGCAAAGTATTTCATAAAATACTTACAAATATTTTCTGTTTTTTTTTAAAGTTTGGTCACTTTAATGTTTGAACCCCTACGACACGACATGTATTGTAGCTACAAATGCACCACGTGTCAATTTTTGTCGCAGCGTATCTCCAGCCGACGTTTCAAAACGGACTTCAAAAACTTTTATCTCAAATGAAATTTGTTTTATCTACGACGAGGTCTTAGGTTATGGGTATTTTTGTAATATATTTTGTAATAATCATGCCCTGTAATAAAAAAACACTGACAGCTTTTCGATAATATTATGACAAATATCTCGTTTAGAAATTAAAATTAACTAAACGCTTTTGTTGTGCATCATTTTTTTAATTATTGAAAGACATTGTTAGTAAAATCATTATGAAAAAAATTGTAAGAATTGGTTTTTATTGCCGGTAGAAATACGTGTCCTGGTGATAAATGTAATTGATAGAATAATAGCAAAATAATTTCTTGTTAAATATTTAAGTTGCACAAAATTAAAGCCGATTTTTTTTATTAAAAAATTGGCACTAATTGAGAAACGCAACAATGAGATAACTCTATGCCTGGTTTAGTGGATATTTTTAATGAAGATGCTGTTGAGTTAAAGAGGATTCTTCTCAGGTATTTCCTCAACCAGTGGACTATACTGGGAGACTGGATAATCAATTTTTATTTGTAATTCATTTCACTTTTTATTATCTACTATATGATTGTATTTAAGTGTATTTTTTATTTCAGTGTTGCATAAGTGATTTCATTAGTCGCATGTGTTCTGAGTTGCGTTATTTTTTTACTCATGATATTTAAATTTTATAAATATTACTATGACTTGTGAAGAACAATTAAGAGACATATTTTTCCAATAAATAAATAAATACATTTAACGAATACGTTTTTATTTGCGAAATTTATATCTACGTTTGTGTATTGGAACGGAGAATATTTCTTAACATTAAATTATATTTTTTTATAGCTTAATGGTCTTTCACGAAAATGTGGAAAAAAGCTCCACGACAAACTCCAGAATGTGAATGAACTTGTTTAACTCGACGAAAGAATTGTTTCACTCAACGAAAATAGTTTGTGAGCGAAACAGGTCGATAATTATTATAAGTATATATTATGGGTTTTCCACATTTCTGGGAAAATCCTCAAATAAAAATGGGATTCTAGTATGTTAATACTCGTACCAATTAAATAAATATTGAATGGTCTTTTTAAACAAATACATGTTAAAGTGTTACAAAATTATCCTCGAGTCGTTGTGAATTTAAGAAGTTGTTTAATATATTTATGTTACTATTTATCTTTCATATCTCGTAATTAAGAATTAATAATTCACTCATATTTTAGTGTTATAAAATTATCCTCGAGTCGTTGTGAATTTCAGAATTTACAGTCACTCATTATTTTTCATAATTCAATACCAACACTTTTAAAGTGATTCTTTATATGACCAGCTAAAGTTATTGACCTCCTGACATAAGATTCTTATCCCGATGTATCTTAAAGGGTAGTTGTGTATAATGTATGGTTTAATTTCATCCTCCCTTGCTATTTGTATGGCTTCGAACGGGTGAATTAATGCCGACAATCATTTTGTATATATATATGTAGAGTACATAGTACACTGTCACGTTTTTTAAACCAATGGAAACTCTGCCGATATGCAGAGGGATTGATACGAAAGAGTTAATAAAAATGTTCAATATAAACAAAAGACTTGTAATAAAATTGATCAATAAATAACTTTGATACTCTACTAAACACATGAATCCCCGTGAGGCAGAAATTTCGCCTGCAGAGACTCGAAATAGGGGTAGAAAGATCAAGTATTGAAGTTTAAATAAATAAATAGTGTTTAAATTGAATTTTATAGCGATATTTTAAGGAATATCTCGAAAGCAATACATATCCGACTAACAAAAAGTTTAAATGACAATTCAAACTTTAAAATTAAAATAATATTTCACCAAATCCCTAAAAATCCAAAATATGTTGTATGGTTACGTTCAAAATTATTTAATAATTTTATGTTATGGTTTGAAAACGCCAGAGAAGTAAAGTGCACATTTTTTTGACAAAAGTAATTTAAAAATACTTCAGTATCTTTACAAAGTAAGTTTTCAAGAAAAAAATACTTTGGCGCTATTAAGAATCATTCTTGAGCAATGAAGATAAACATTGTTTGATACAGTTTGAAATACAGTAGTTTTTAAGGTCATGTTTGATTTTCCAGGTAATAATGGATATTTTTAAATATTCGGAAATTTTTAGTGTCCAGGATATGCAATAATTTAAACATAGTGGTGGGAATTGCATACACATTATTATATTATACATAAAAAACATTTATGTTTCATATTATTTATACTCTTAACTTTTGGAATTTGTTACAATTTCATTAAAATAATGTAATTATGCAGTAAATTCGTAATTTTAAGATATTTCTTCAGTGAAAATCTTCTGCCAGAAAGTAGTGAAGGAAAATTCCAATAACTTGACTAGCTTTTTTTAATACATTTGAGAATCAATTCACACATTAATCGAGTATTGCGAAAGTGTCAAAAATAATTTTCACAAAACATATCGATGTCAATGATTTATACTCTATAAGGACAATCAAACGAAACATGGTCGAAAGAAGTATAAAATATGGTAAACAAACGGTAATTCAGAAGAAAATAACTTATTCAAAACAACGTACGAGTTATATTAAAAAGTCAAGATATCAACTGGATAAGGAATTTCTATACCTATAATATTGTAAAATTATTGACAGTGTCATTTCTCAATAACTTTGATATTTGTTATGAGTTGCATACGACACAAATTTCATTTCCGATATACTATAATATTTCTAATTTATATCTTAAGATCATATAACATTTTAATTTAACTAGTATGCATTTGTATAAAATTAAAAAAAAAAACGCATCACGTACGTTGTTCTGATATTATAAAGAAGCACTTGAATCGTATATATTAACATATGATTCAAGTGCTTCTTTACGAGTATCATATATGGAGAGTGCGCGCTAGTACATTCATCTGAACTACTGAACGCAATTTTTTACTAAGATTATTTTGTGAAGGATTATGAATAAATGTTAATTTGGCCTAACACATCATTTAATTTATCAATTTAATTAGATCTTTTTTGAAATGTATATTAGTCTAAATAGAGAGTGGAGCGTTACGCTGCCTAAAAATGTATTCATCGGTGATAGTTTTTTCCCTTTCTCTTAGACTTGTTTCTCTAAAAATACGCAACCATTTGAGGCCTAGAGCGATGAATATTTCGTAACATCTATTATATAGGAGTATTGATTTGCACGCAACTTATTGCAAAAGTAGAAAGGTTTCTTAAGAATATCAAGACAAAAAATCGGTGCTAATACATAAACACTTCTAAATGAAAATCGTTTAAAAAGGGTAATAGGAAGGAGGAACAGTAGCGATTTCGTTATTTGACCTAATTTGTTTTAAAAAAGTTATCCATAAAATCTACAAGGAAGATCGCTTTTTTCTTTTAAACTCGAACTTTTAAGCTTTATAATTATTCCACATTTTTTTCGAGTGATATAATTTCTTATTCTTGTAATAAAATACATTCACCTCCTTTATGTGTATATCTTCGCACTCAACCTATTTATTTTTGTAATATTTTAACCTGTCAAAAATAGTGGATTTGATCCCCAAGTAAAAACACCCTCGAGACGAGTCTACCCTCTAAACAGCTCTACATAAATTATACTTTTATTATTATTATTCATACAGTATCTTAACTAATAGTAATCAGGTTGAAACTGACATACAAGCACAGATACAAAACCCTATCTATCAATGTGGCTGCCGCCTTTAATAATTGGCTCATTTCAAAGAATTTATCTCAGAATACGAAACTTAAGATTTACAACACAATAATAACATAATACAGATCACCTACGGATCAGATGCACGGGTGATAAATAACCCTTAAGAATAATATTGTAACATAATACCTACGGATCAGATGCACGGGTGATAGATAACCCTTAAGAATAATATTGTAACATAATACCTACAGATCAGACGCACGGGTGATAGACAACCCTTAAGAATAATATTGTAACATAATAACTACGGATCAGATGCACGGGTGATAGACAACCCTTAAGAATAATATTGTAACATAATACCTACGGATCAGACGCACGGGTGATAGATAACCCTTAAGAATAATATTGTAACATAATACCTACAGATCAGACGCACGGGTGATAGACAACCCTTAAGAATAATATTGTAACATAATAACTACGGATCAGATGCACGGGTGATAGACAACCCTTAAGAATAATATTGTAACATAATACCTACGGATCAGACGCACGGGTGATAGATAACCCTTAAGAATAATATTGTAACATAATACCTACAGATCAGACGCACGGGTGATAGACAACCCTTAAGAATAATATTGTAACATAATACCTACGGATCAGACGCACGGGTGATAGATAACCCTTAAGAATAATATTGTAACATAATACCTACAGATCAGACGCACGGGTGATAGACAACCCTTAAGAATAATATTGTAACATAATAACTACGGATCAGATGCACGGGTGATAGACAACCCTTAAGAATAATATTGTAACATAATACCTACGGATCAGACGCACGGGTGATATATAACCCTTAAGAATAATATTGTAACATAATACCTACGGATCAGACGCACGGGTGATAGATAACCCTTAAGAATAATATTGTAACATAATACCTACAGATCAGACGAACGGGTGATAGACAACCCTGAAGGATAATATTGTAACATAATAACTACGGATCAGATGCACGGGTGATAGACAACCCTTAAGAATAATATTGTAACATAATACCTACGGATCAGACGCACGGTTGATAGATAACCCTTAAGAATAATATTGTAACATAATACCTACGGATCAGACGCACGGGTGATAGACAACCCTTAAGAATAATATTGTAACATAATAACTACGGATCAGATGCACGGGTGATAGATAACCCTTAAGAATAATATTGTAACATAATAACTACGGATCAGACGCACGGGTGATAGATAACCCTTAAGAATAATATTGTAACATAATACCTACGGATCAGACGCACGGGTGATAGACAACCCTTAAGAATAATATTGTAACATAATAACTACGGATCAGATGCACGGGTGATAGATAACCCTTAAGAATAATATTGTAACATAATAACTACGGATCAGACGCACGGGTGATAGATAACCCTTAAGAATAATATTGTAACATAATAACTACGGATCAGACGCACGGGTGATAGATAACCCTTAAGAATAATATTGTAACATAATAACTACGGATCAGACGCACGGGTGATAGATAACCCTTAAGAATAATATTGTAACATAATAACTACGGATCAGACGCACGGGTGATAGATAACCCTTAAGAATAATATTGTAACATAATAACTACGGATCAGACGCACGGGTGATAGATAACCCTTAAGAATAATATTGTAACATAATAACTACGGATCAGACGCACGGGTGATAGATAACCCTTAAGAATAATATTGTAACATAATACCTACGGATCAGACGCACGGGTGATAGATAACCCTTAAGAATAATATTGTAACATAATACCTACGGATCAGACGCACGGGTGATAGACAACCCTTAAGAATAATATTGTAACATAATAACTACGGATCAGATGCACGGGTGATAGATAACCCTTAAGAATAATATTGTAACATAATAACTACGGATCAGACGCACGGGTGATAGATAACCCTTAAGAATAATATTGTAACATAATAACTACGGATCAGACGCACGGGTGATAGATAACCCTTAAGAATAATATTGTAACATAATAACTACGGATCAGACGCACGGGTGATAGATAACCCTTAAGAATAATATTGTAACATAATAACTACGGATCAGATGCACGGGTGATAGATAACCCTTAAGAATAAACTAAACCTAGCAAGCTTTGAAACTAAAGTTATTGTATCTGCTGAAAGAAATCCGCAGACTTATAAAACAATCACTTATTAGTTTACTCAGGCTAGTCTGGATTGGATAACTTTTCCGAGCTCTTGAAGGTAGCACCCCCAAAATTACATACGAGATAAAGCAGTATGAGAAAGGGCTACTGTATAGGTATAGAACAAGACAGTCGATTGAGGATAATTACTTCCAAGACCTTAGAAGACACAACATAAAGGAGTGGAGGTATAAAACACGTGATCCAGCAGTCACATGGAAACACGGCACACGGCACACGGCATACGGAAAGATAAGACAAGACGCAACAAGAGACAAATGGAAAACTACAATGTATTAAAAAGATTTCAGTTTTAATATGCTTCGGGTAACAACACTTTAAGGGCTGTTATCAACTTACCTTAGAATTAAATTAACAGGTTGACTAAGTTATTCTTAAGATCTACTGTATATAGTGAAAATTAGCTTTTTCATAGCAATAAAACGACTAAAAATATTTTTAATAGTATTGTATAATATAGATATACTGTCTAATCTCATCGATTCCCGTTGGAGCCAAGATTTTTTGAAAAAGGTTCCAGTTTTGTTTTCATTTTAAACCTCTAAAACAGCATTCTAGTTGGTTGAAAGAGGTTTTCTAATAGCAATACACCAGCCAGGTTGTACTTTATACATTGAAAGCGTAATATAACAATACAACAAATATGACCGTGACGATATTTGAACACGAAAATTTACTATATTACTTTCAAACACAACCATGTAAAACATTTCGATTCAACAAAATAATCTGATTTCTGTGATATAAAAATTATATTATTGGACTTAGCAATGATAATAAAACCCTAATGGTCTTCAATGTTAAATAAAACGTTACATAATAAGTATTATATAGAATATTAAGTTTTTTATCCAGTAATATAAAAAAAATTAAGACAGCAGGCAAACAAAAACAGACATGAAAGTGGTAAAAATACCAACAACGTTTTAAAATAATACAAGTCATTACAAATTTGTTACCTGATTTCTTCATATTATAAATTATCAGAGTTAAACTTGAAGTTTCACTAAATTGTCTAATTATTAACAAGTTGATGAAACGTTGTATCTTGGAAGCATGTTCATATCAGAAGGTCGCGCGAAGTACGATATTGAAAAGAGTAGCAGCAGGTAAGAAAGTGAATGGTGGTTTATACAACGTGTTTACCGACCGGAGCATTTCAGAAGAAACAAAGCTGGCTTCTCATAATGGAATCTTAGTTCCAAACTAAGGATATGCAAAAAAGTGATGAAGGTGTGAAAAAACAATGTATGACATAATAAGTAATGAATATGGAGTGTTTAAGATAAATAAAATAGTATTGTTATGGTTCGGTCATATGGAAAATAAAATTATTAAAAAAAGTTATTTATACAAGTAGTATACTAACTATAAGAAGTTTGGGAAGGCCTAGAAACACGTGGCATTATCAAATTAATAAAATGAAAGAATAAAAAGACTTTGTAATAGAAATGTGTATGACGAGGTGTATGTACATAACAGGAGCGAAATATAAGATATGGAGATATGCTTTCTTGGTCTACCCCAATAGGGACATGGCGTAATGTTGATGATGACGATGTTGAACGGGGTGCTTGAGATATATTTAATGTGCCATCAACGCATAGCTGTATATGGCCGATATACAGCTATTGGAAATCATAGTGTGTGTGCACTGGTGCATTGTAGTGCAATAATCTCACGCCTCGTGACATCTTTCCTCGACGTTTAGTTTTTGTGGCATCGTTTTATTTGCATATTGATGACGCATAATAATCGCCGCGTAATAATTCGTAATGTTTCTCTCTTTAAAGTCAATTAATAGAATTCCCTGTTATTTCTTTTGATTTTAGTCTTCTATCTTATAACACTCGCTCATACACTAAAATAATTATTTCTAGAATGAGAGCTTATGGGGGTCTGCCTTGATGAGGGTTATCGAAACTTTTTAGCCCAATATTTCACTGTGGAATATGACTGAGAAGATTCTTCATAGACAACATCTCAACGTCGTTTGATTTCTGCTGAGCGCCTTCTTTTGAATGAAACTTGATTATCGCGCGATATTCAATTTTTTACATTTCAGAATATAATGGAATAATACATCTTCTATAACTCTAGTTGACAAACTACTGAGGGTATATCAAATTTTAACTGTAAAATCACCGGACCATGCTATGCGCGTGACTGGCGTGATATCCATTCATGCACGTTTTAACTTGTTCAGGCCGGAAACTTTTGAACATATTCGTAAATGGTACGTCCAGTTTTTTTATCTAAAAAGATGTCTACACCCTCCTTTCCCTATCTCTAGATTCATACACTTCGTTCAACTTTATCTTTTATTACTCATGTTTCTCTCTTTGCTTTCTTTCAAAATCAAATCCATTTGATCCAGTCACGTTTTCTTCGGTATGTCTCGTTCACCCGGACCATGCATTTAGTATTCAATTAGTAATTTTTTTGTGGTTAATTATTTCCATATGACTAAACATTAAAAAAGCCACGCTTTCATTTTTGGTATCCTAATCACTGATTTTTTTACAGCATACTTTACCATTAGATCATTTTTCCGTAGTGCACGTATCTCCACAGCATCTATCTTATTTCTGGTAATCTTTTATCAAGTCCATGTTTCACTCCCATATGTCAAGGTGGATTACAACATGCTATTATTTATAGTCATTTATGCAGCGTTCAATATAACCCGGTTGTTGTTTATTACGTTAAGTGCTCCGGTTACATTGTTTCCGGTCACTATCCTACTTTCTATTGCAATGTAAAAATATAAAATTAATTCCCCAGGGATTTGACCTACTTCAATGATTGATGTACCCTGATTCACTTGAGGTGTGACCACAGTTGCAGTGCATACGCCTTAATTCCCCGTTGTACTTATATGGAATGATCCAAACTGTCGGTTACATCGTGGAGGAATGTCCAATATATTCATTCCCGCGAGGACTGAATGAGATGCATTGGGCTTATCATGAGACTAATATCATGGACAAGCAACCTTAACATCCAACAGTGAAATAGAAACCAAATGAAATAATTATTAGGTTAGATTGCTTTTCATTTTTGTTTTAGTAATATCGACTTTTATTTTTCGTAAAGATTATTATTTATTATACCCGTTACTTCAGAAACTTGAAAATAATTTCTTGTGTTATGATAAACCTTCTAAACAAAAAACATTTATTATTTTAAATTTAGGAATCGAGGTTATTTAAATCTTTATAATGATAAAAATTATAAATATATTGACAAACCTTTGTTTCTTAATATAATATCACCTCAAGGATGCTTTTTGAGACAGTAATAATTTTTAATTAATTGAAATTTAAATATTCACAATATCGGATGGTAAGATATTACCATTTTAGAGCTCGTTTCTAACAAACGAAAAGTTGGGATGTAAAAAAAACAAAAATGAAAATTTTTATTTAGACACCGTTGGTCTTTTCTATAGATTTTTTATCACGAAAAACGAGGACTCGTGTTTTTTTTGTTTATTTTTACGACAGTAATGAAATTATCAAATTCGAAATACGTGCACTCATGACGTACACTTTGCGAACGACTAAACCGGACTATCATGTATTATGAAGCAGTGAAGCTGCCTTTTACGAGCATTTATTGGGAAACAATGTACTAAACTTTAGTAACTAAAGAGATACTGCAAAACGAAAAGTCATTTACTATAGTGAAATAGTTAGCAATGTGTACAGTTTTTGTATATATTCGGAAACATACATTACGTTCAGTGCTAGAACTTCATAGTAGTTGTATTGTATGTGTCGGTGATACTACCATACACCGAGAGGTAACAATACCTAGAAGACGAACTCTAAACAGACAGGAATCCTTTTTTAATAATTTTTGGGTACCATTGGAAATCGAAACTGAAACCCATATAAGGAAGACAAGTGTATTATTAACTAGACCACGAATGGCGTCATTAATCAGCTATGTTTTATGTTTATTTTCGAAATCACTAGACACGGTATTCAGGGACGGTAGCTCTCTTACTATCTTTCAATCAGTTCATACCATAAGTAATATCAAGTCATCGTGCAAAGTGCAAACTATCATAACTCATTTTATGCAAGTTTTAACATTTTATTTTCATATAAACTAAATTAAAACTATATTTCATACGAGTCGGAGTTGCATCCTCGCTAGTACTGATCTCCACATAATAGTAATAAAATAACAATTTATATAGCGTCGTTTAGAGCTAACTATCCTCAAGGGTACTCGAACTCGCAGTCGAACCCACTATTATTCAAACCTTAAATATAAAGGGTCTTTCAAATTGAGCGTTTTTTTTAAATTCTTGGATAAAACACGGATGGCGTCGCAAACTTGCCTGGGTCTTGTGACATTTGAAAAGTGTAATGTATGACATTTATAAAAATGGAGTCGTATACAATACAACGCGTTCAAATTGAGAATAATTTTATGTATTGTAATCTCCGGAAACAGTGATGTTAATTGGCCACCAAGATCATGTGATCTGACACCGTTGGACTATTTTCTCTGGGATTACGCGAAAAGCCAGATCTATAAGAATGACCCCCAATCAATTCCTGAGCTGAAGGACTAAATTATTCGCGTTATTGGTGAATTAGAACCGCAATTATGCCAAAATGTTATCAAAAATGTTGACAAAAGAGTGGACATCTGTGGAGTTGCAAGAGGTGGATATTAAGCGGATATGGTTTTTTTATGTTTAAATGTCGTACATTATACTTCAATAACCAATAAAAAGTTTTTTGAAATCAAAGAAAATTGTGTTTTATTCAAGAATTTAAAAAAAATAGAAATAAAAAAAACCCTCAATTTGAAAGTCCCTTTACTATGAAAAATAAATGATGTTGAGTGTAAGGCAAGGAACGGCGCGGCTGCGGTCATTAGATTGGGTAGTTCTTCGCATCTATAATACATGCATGATCTTGATCTTTGACCAACTCTGCCGTCTCCGCCACTTTCAGCACAAGCCTCTCCTTACACAACCGCTCGACATGGTCCCTCCAACACCTTTTGAACTAGCCTTAAAAATCTAAAAGGAATTCCTATTTCTAGCATTTGTATGATATGTCCAGAAATTGTAGTTTAGACGCTTCTACGAGTATTTTAATCAAAAGTGATTCCATGTTTAGGGTTCTTAAGCTTAGGTATTTTTTACTCTATCCACGAGTGACTTGACTTCCGCACTATCATAGATTAAGAACTTTGTATTTGTTTTATATATTATGATGAGTTAACTTTTCATAGGCAACTTTTATCCCTCCGAGTATCGTATCAAAGTTTTTTTTACATAAAGTGTAAAACTAATTTCATTATAATAATTTGAATTTAAACATTTTCATTTTGTCATCGTAAAAACTCGAATTCGCACGGTAAAAAAATAGAAATAACAATTTTTCCCTAATCACAACATGTACATACAGATTATCAGACGACCTCCGTGGCCTAGTTGGTAAAACGGTTGTCTCCCAATCCGGAGGTTGCGGGTTCGATTCCCATTGACATAATTAATTTTTTAAAGGATTCCAGTCTGGTTTTCACTTAAGGCCTCTTTAACATATTCTGATTAGCTGGAAGATATTGGCACATGGCAATAAGCCCGTCAAATTATACGGTTAATACAATACAACACAACGGAAATGTAATACGATATTTTAAGAAAGGAAATCTCTCGCGTTTTTTATGTATTTGACAACATTTTGGTAAAACTTTGGATTTTAGAATCGCAAGTACAATTTGTAGCAGTAAGAACAAATGACTGCAACAGAGTAGAGGAAAACAAGTTATAAAAATATTATCCGTCGAGGGAATTACGATTTTTTTCCTTTTGACAGTGTTACTGGCCAAATCGTTTTTTTTTTAATAGACATATGTGTAAATTAAAACGAATATGTCATATATATTACTTTCTACCTTGTTTTGTTTTGCATTACACTTTGTTGTATACATACGGGCAGGTTTATTGCCAAGTGGTTATCTCTTCTTAAGAGCCCCCGGGCAGGAAAACAGCATCTTATTTACTCGGCCACGGAGTTCATTTTGTTTCTGTATGAACCGGTATTAAGTTTTTCAAAAACCTCTTCGTTTATCCGGGTCAAATGAACTATTTGTACTTCTTTTTGGGTTATATTAATGAGTAAATTAACAAGTTATCATAAGTCACTTTATCCTTCTTCTGTCAAGTCCAAGCTTAACTTTCATTCCTTAAGGTGGTCAAAAAGTAAAGAAATCATAATGATCTAATTATTGTATATTTTATCATTAGAGGTAGCGCAGTCCCTACCCGAAGCTCTAGAAGCCTTTTAGATTGGCAACCCTGCTAATGTAAAATAATTTAAAGATAGATGGCCATTCGTGGTAATTTTAATTGATATTCGCGATATTATTGCTGACGAAATGTTTCCTCGAGATATTTATTATAATGTTTTTGAATAAGTAATCTTAAAATGATAATAACGAATGAAAATGTCAATATTTTCAACCCACTTACGACAAAGTCAGGAGGAGGGTGGGGCAACCGAGGCATTGACCCCAGGTTGGGTTTCTGGAGGGCGTCAAAATTGCAAAAGAAAAGAACTAACAATAATTGAAAATCACATCCATAAATGTTGTTAATACCCGTGAACATGGAATCATGTGAAAGAAGTTTTAATAAATTAAAAATAAATCAACTTTATTTGAGATCTAGTCTTAGACAAGAAAAAATAAGATGACTATTCTCTATATTGAACATCTGATTTCGAACAAAACTAATCTCAATAGAGTTATTGAAGGTTTTGCAGTCCTAAAAGTTCGAAAAATTATGTTATAAATATTTGACATTTTAATTTTCATTCGTCGATTAATGCTGTGGTATAATGAAACGAAGTCCGCAATTTACGAATATCGTCCATTTAAGAATAATAGTAAATAAGGGTAATAACATATTACAGCTCCCGCCTATTCTCGAAAGTGTTAAAAAATCGTCAACTTATTGTGGGGGAACGTTTTCCAATGGGTGCCACAGGCGCCAAAATATCTCGTCTCGGATCTGACTTGGAGTGTGAATTAATTTGTATAAAATTTTATTTTTCTTATCTCCTGAATCCACATATTTTAACAATTTTTTTATTTAGGATTTTTTATTCTTGAATGACATCTACATATCGATGTTTGTCTCTCTTGCTTAGCAAATGGTTGACAAATAACGTTTTAATAAATTATTCTTACGAGAAATCTTAAAAATGTTTGTCGAATATATTAAAAAAAATAATATTGGGTGTACAATAACTGGACAAGTATGACTTTATAAGTGAATCTATTAATGTACTAAATAAATATTTGAACACATTGAAATTTGTAGATTTTTATTGTATTGTTACACTTTCGTTTTATGCAGTCCAAATGGTAAGCTTATTGCCATGTGGCCATATCTTCCAACAAATCCAAAATATGTTCGACACCTTAAATGAAAACTAGATTGAGACCCTTTTAAAAAAATCAATACCAACAGGAATCAAACCTGCAACCACCAAGAAAGGAGGCAAGCGTCCTACCAACAAAGCCACGGAGGTCGTCACGGATTTATATAAGATGTGTAAAATATACGTTAGTAATATTACAAATGTGGGAACCATATCAAATATAAGCAATGTTTATTTTATAAGTAAAAATTTATACAGGTTAGAACCGAACATGAACATAATTTTGTGTAACAATATGTACATTATTTTGTGTAACAACATGTACATAATTTTGTGTAACAATATTTAAAGTGAGATTTGTAATAAGTGTTTTTTTTTCTGAATAATTAATTTAGAAATAAAAAAAATCATGTTACCTTCACTTGCGTTGCTTTCCTTCATCTCGATTTTTTCTTTCGTATTGTTTTCTTCCCCCATTTTTATTTAGGAAAATAACTTAAAAAATCTTTGTATTAATATAAAAACGTTTAAAATTTGAACACGTTTTCATGGATTTAACCTGTTATTTTTTTTTAAATATTTCAGTAATGTATTGTTAGGTTGTTTAAACACATTATTTTCAATTATTAAAATTTCTTTTCTTTTATTATCTGAAAACTTGAAAGAACTGAAATGAATGTTTAACTAAACTTGCGATTTAACACTTCTCGGTTACAAAAAATCTAATTATAAATAATTTTTAGTAGTATTTATTTAAGTAAATTGTCATATATTGAATTACTACGTTCGTTACATTTCAATAAGAAACTAGAGCGATTTACCGCCAGGTCACTACTAGATTAGACAGCGTCTCAAAGAAGACTGACCGCTAGAGATATTGACAGAGCGTCGTTGGTTTGTTGCCTTAACACTCGACTGATATGATCACAGCTCGAGTCATCATTGGGTTTATACTATAATATAGAATATACAATGCAAGTATTATCGAACTAATCGCAGAAATATTGACCGTATTGTTATATTTATCACTTTTTTACTGTGATATTACCAATGAAAGGACTACACATTGATAACCATCAAATACATTATTTAAAGCGTCAGAAATATTAAAAATACCCAATGGAGAAAAAGTTTATTTTATTGTTAAATCAATTTAAAAATCTTCCTGACATTACCGTGGTAAAAATAATCGAAATGCATTGTATTACACTTTCGTCGTCTACAGTACTACAGTAAATTACAGTGTACAAATGATTATGTCTAATTTTCATGATTTGATGTATTAATTGAAAATAATTCATTCATGTTTATTTTTAAGTGTTAAAAATTCAAATATTCTTTAATTTATATTTAATTATAGCAATATATTGCCAAAGAACTCTTAGATGGGTGACAAAAAAAAGACAAGATTTTTTTTTCAATAGCCTCAAGTGCTATAACTGCCATTCTCGGGTTGGAGGACAGAGGACAGTGGACAGTGGACAGCGTCTTAATGACTAGGATACGGAGAGCGGTAGTACCATATGTAGTGGTATGGTATGTTTGTTGAACATCCAAGCGTCCCGAGTTCGATTCGCAGCGGGCTTTGATCATTTTGATGTGAATTTATTGTTGTCCTGGAATGAGAAAAATCTGGAAGTGCTTTTGGAGTGATGAATGCTACGAAACAGTTTTTTTTATGATACATTTCCTCAAATGGCTCAAAACAGGTAAAATGTTAGTATATATTTTAAGCGTGTGCAAGTACAACTGTTATTTCGTATTAATATACGTCTGTTGAATTCATCTGTTTTTGATGAGCCTGTTACGTGATTTTTGACAAACATTATTCTCAGGTAATTTGCTTGATGAAGAACTTGCGTTAAAAGCTCGAAACTCAAGTTCTAATAAAATCACTCGATGGATATAATTTAACAGTTACATAATGACTACAATTTACATTATGACAAAACAAAAAGAAAGGTCAAAATTATTTGACTATTAAAAAAAAAGATGATATAGAAATATCTTCCGTTTTCCTTTATGTAACTATAAATTTGATATAAGTATATACGTGAATGTTAAAATCGCTCTAAATGCTAAATGCCAACCCTAAAACTGTATTATACTAATGCTATTCGGACGGAGTAGCTCAGCGCTGAACCGACTATCTTCAGCACCGAAGACCAGTGATGATTAAGCACATCATACTCGTACATATTGTATTGCATAACATTTCTATTATATACCGTACAATCTAGTTGGTTTATTGTCATGTAGCAACCAACCAGAAAGGTGCTAAAAGGCCCGTTGTGGAAAAAAAACAGAATGCGCCTCATTTTAGTGTATTATCAGAAATCAAACACGAAATTTTCGTGTTGGAATACAAGCGTTCTACCAACTAGTTCACGGAGGTTGTGTATATGTGACGTGTTTAGAATTAAAAAAAAATACAAAACCTAATTAAAATATTATTTTATTTCCATGTATTATTCAAATACTTATAAAACGTCGTTTTAAATGTTTAGATTCGTTTAAAAAAAATGAATGCTTCATTGAGGATCTTTTACTGATGCTACCTAGTTCTAAAGCTACGGGTAGGGACTGCGCTACCTCTAATGATAAAATATACAATAATTAGATCATTATTATTTCTTACTTTTTGACCACCTTAAGGAATGAAAGTTAAGCTTGGACTTGACAGAAGAAGGATAAATAAGATTAATGCTGTAGACAAGAAAAAAAAAGTTGGAGTGTCAATTTATGACGGAAGGCGGAATGAAGACGTCAGAAATGAATGCATTGATAAAATGGATGTTTTAAGTAAGCTGACTAAAAAGCGTTAAAGTGTAGAGATAGTGAATGACGAAAGAATGGTTAAATGAGTGTACAAGACAAAAATGTAAGGTATGCGTGGAAGAAATTGACCGAGGAAAACGTGTCTGGATAAAGTGGACCAGCTTTTAAACGAAGGTAAAGTGAGAAACATGGATAATAGAAGATTTCGCATCACAAAATGTATGAATGTGGATGCGGCGAAGCTTGTGTGCTTGAGTAAAAAAATTTGGAGAACTGTTCTCTCTGCCTACCTCGCAAGGAGCACAACGTGATGATATGTATGTATGTATGTTATTATATTGGGTGTTAACATAAGTTGTGTCCGTTTTTTTTTTTCAATTTAAAAATGAGCACTAAAAATAAAACAAACTGGTAAAGGTTATACGTCATTCGAAAGAAAATTTTCTGCTCTACAAGATATTGTGTTTGCTTTTACGTTACATATATTATTTTATTTTATTACAAGCCTTCAAATTGCAATGTCAAGTAGACGAAAGTGAGCATTTTCGACACCTCTTTCTGTTCGCATTCAATCGAGGGAATAAATCTGCCAAATCTGTTCGCGATATTTGCGAAGTGTACGGTGAAGATGCTACGAATTAAAGGACAGCTCATCGATGGGTTTTGCGTTTCGAAGACGGTAATTTCGACCTGAAAGACATGGAGCGTTCCGGACGACCAGTGGACTTCGATGAGGACCGCTTAAACCATATTATTCACGAAGATCCCCTTTCATTTTTTTATTTAATCATATTTATAGTAATATAGTAGTACAATTCAGAAAAGAAACAAGACAGATATTTTTGACATATGGCGTTGAAGGTTAATGCTTCGCATCACATGAACCGCAAGGTGTACTAACGTCTCTATCATACAAAATTAAGGATTACCGAAAGAATTTCAACAACATGCATACAAAGGATCCTATTATACTTTGAGCATGTTCCAGAAAGAATAACGAGTCTTGATAAAAGTACGGGGACAGTTCAAGAAAACGAGCAAAGGTCTCCTACAAGATGTACAGATCTAAAAAAGGAATTAACAGTATCCTTTTTAAACGCTGTATTTAACATGGCCTAGGATCAGAAAGGATGGCGACAAGTGTAACACCAAGTGATTAACATATCGGAGAACCAGGACGCTCAGCATTGAGCACGTGATGAAGAAGAATAAAATATAGTAATAATAATACCTGAACTAAAATGAAACCCAGCCATGAGAAATATTCTAAAATATTGTACTAAACTATACAATCCCAGATGTATTCAGACTTTGTTACTCATTTAACAAGTAGGTACAACTTGAAACAATCATTTCGTCCAAAGGCACGCGTGGGTACTTAAACGTCCTTTGTACACTTAAGTAATCATCCGAGAATTGTACTATCAGACCACAAATTTGATAATTAGATTTTGCGCGTTGGAGTACGCAGGAAATAATAAATTTGGATAATTTATTCCCGTCCAGAGATACAAACACGTTAGATTACATATTCCGCTTTAAATTCAAATCTATTGACGTTATTATAGATACTGGAGTTGATACTGAAACTGAAGAATTCTTCAGTGGCCTAGTTGGTAAGACACCTGTCTTTCAACCCGAGCATTGCGAGTTCGATTCCCGTTGGAACCTAGATTTTTTTTTAAAGGTTCCAGTCTAGTTTTCACTTACGGCCTCTTTAACACATTTATGGTTGTTTGGAAGAGATTGTTACACAGAAATAAGCTCGCCAGGTTGTTCTGTATATAACCAGAGTGTAATACAAGAGTTAAAATTGATGGGAATTAATACAAAAGTTACAATGATTAGGAACTTGGTGTTAAAATTATATCAAATCTGGAGAAATCAATGATTCTCCCAAAAAATATCTACTGGTTCACTTATAATAATTTTCTTAATTTTTAATACCTATTTACCTATTTTTTAATATCTAGTATTTGTTCCAATTATCTGATATGCGATTATTTTTTTGCTGATCGGCGTTTAATGAAACTATACGCTTCACACGAATTGGTCATTTGCATTTATTTTTAACCGCTAATATTTTTTGAAAAAAATATTATGCTGACCATTGACCATAGACCAGACTGATAGTAGTGATGTATCAAGAATTAATTTTTCACACTCAGCGATTTCAGTGATACTTCTGTCTCTAAAATTCGAGTGTGCTAGATACTCCTTCATATATAGGAGTTCACGGCCATTATTCAAAGAGAGAGAGAGAGATTAAAAGCATTCGCGTTTTTAATTCGTCATAATTGTCTCGAATAATTTCAATACATTCAGACTTAACAAACAAATTTATTTTACTATTGTCACGCGCACTTTTAACAACACTTATACAATATTTATGTTATTTTATCTACATCAAAATTTCATGCACGCTTTATCTAATAGACACTATGTACATACATACCATCACACCATTTCCCTGTCAGGGTAGGTATAGAAGACAGAGATCCAGACTTTCCTATCTCGATACATATCCTTCCCATCTGCTACATCCATACACCTTCTCATACAAGTCCCACGATTTCTGATTTTTTATATTTCTTTCTTTCAAAATATCGTTCACTTAATCTAGTCATACTTTCCTTTGTCTTCCTCTACCACGCCTTCCACTCACATTTGCATTACATATTTGTTTTATAAGTATTCCTTCATTGTCTTGACCATATTTAACCCTTGAAATCCAGATATTGTCAATATAAAACAAATAAATATTTCCCTAAATTTTAGAATATAGATTGACCGTGATTTTTTCTTTAACTAATTTCTAAAAAATATCAACCGGTTAAGCTTGAGAACCGGTGCAAACCTATACGTAAGGAGGCATCGCCCGGAGGAATCCAAACATTGCCTACGCAATCAAACCAAAACATGTAGTTTAGCTAGCCAAAGCAGGTTGGTGGAAACCGTTTAGCAGCCTCGATTTCTAATGCTTTAGTTTCATCAATTGTTTCTCCGTGAGCCTTCATTAAGAAATGTACCGCCCATAGGTACACGTCTAAGGGAGGTACCTAAAATAGCGTCAGCAGGCGCTGAAATGATTGAAGGGAAGCAACAGCCAAATTGTCGTCTCCCTTCAATCATTTATCGAAAAATCCCTGATTTTCAAATTTTATTATATTAAAAACCAAATAAGTTTGCCTAAGCATTAATCTAAACTATAGAAATCCTTTATCAATAAAGCAAATAATTGTACACGAAATAATTTTTTTTGAAGAGAGTTCCCAGAATTAATTATAGGTATAATTAATTATAAAGCGTCAGTCCAAAAATAAATTTATATGTGGGACGGTCTGATAAAAATATTAATCCACCGGGAATCAAACCTGGAATGCCAGATTGAAAAGCAAGCACACTAACCACAAGACAACCGATACGTTACAGAACATGCATATCTATAGCTGACTTGACAACCGCTTTCCAGCCAGCACGGCTTTGAGTTGGCTTTCCTCCAGTTGGCAACACAAACGTTCTGTACGTCATTTAGTCATTGTAATCACAAGATCTGGCAGTCTTTTTCCTTTAGGAACTATTTCAAGAGTTACTTTTGTGCCTCGACTACTGATTCCCACCCAGGAACCGTAACAGTATTAATAATGAAACCGTATCAGTATTAATAGTAAAAATCTAATGAAACATTGATTTTCGATTACTTATCAAAGACTGGCTCTTTAGCTGAGTAAAATCCGCATTTTTTAGAAAAAAATAGATATGACCGAGGTCTTAGGTATCCTTATACCCTCGTGGAAAAAGTACCTGTGTCGTTCGAGGGGAGTAGCACAGCGCGGGGTTCGAACCGACGACCTTCCGCACAGAAGTCCAATGCATTACCGCGCGGCCATGAACCTCAAATGCATTGAAATGATAAACTAAATATAAGGTTGTATATTCGAGACACATCTTTCTATATCCTATCAGTTCGCCAGAAGAAAGATTGAGATAAAAGGGAGAAGAAGATGTTGGAGTTCAAATTATCCTAACTCCACTTTCGAAGAAAAATGACATTTTATTACAGTTTAAAAATAATCCACGTCAATGTTCTGTACAAAGAAGAAAAAAAACATTTTCTCAAATATTTTATTTTAATAATGTGAAGACCGAGTCCAAATCAAAACTACAGTACCCGGCGGTAAGTAATACACATCGGGCTTCAAAAAGAGATTGTCGGCCATAATCGGCTGACTTCGGCTTTGTAGAGCGTTGTCTCTGTCGTTCATACACATATTCTGTCGCGATTTGTCAGTCGTTGTCAAGCGACAAAGACGACGCTCTACAAATCCGAAGTTAGCCAATTATGGCCGACAGTTTCTTTCTTAAGCCCGATGTGTATTACTTACCACCGGGTACTGGAGTTAACTTAAGCGATGCTTCCATAACAAAAACAGCCCATTCCACAAAAACCAATTAGTCGTCAGTATGAAAATTTGGAAAGGCGCTTTTTTGTTTTGAATTTTTTGTAATATTTTTTTGCAGTTCTGATATCTAATAATGAGTACAACCAATGTAGAGTTTTCTCATAAATCTAGGAAAATATTTTAACAGTCACAGATTACAAAAGGAGCTCAATAAAGAAAAACGGTAGACGTAATCTATTTTATTCAATATTGAATCAAAATAATAATAAACAATATTAATAAGATTTAGTTAACGTATGAAAACAAATGAAGCAACCTTTTTATTTTATTTTAAAGTGTTTTCTTATTTTTTTTAATACCTACCTGTGTTGTTTTTCTAATTATTTTAAAAGTTTCATTTAATTATTTTTTTAAATATTAATATATATTTTTAATATTATTTTAGTGTGAAGATATTGCTTAATGCGAATTGTTATTTTTTTATAAAATTGTTTCATTTGTGTACGAATATAATTAATTTTTAATTTATACCTGTATCCATTATTAATAAGTCAATATAAATACATTAGGTAGACGCAGTAAATTATAAAATAAAATAAAAATTGAAGTCAGAGTCAAGAGTTGGAGTCGGAGTCGGAGTCGGTGTCGGAGTCGGTGTCGGAGTATAAAATAAAGCCGGAGTCGGAGTCGGTAAATTTTCATCTGAATCCACAGCCCTGTTTTTAAGATACGTCACAATAAAATATTGTAAGACAGATAACACTTGATTTTTCCAAAATAAGTTTTCGTCATAGTACCTACGATTGATTGAATTTATTATTATTTATGTAACCCGTCCATTACGATTTATTTGCGTAATATGTAAACAAACAAAAAAAATAATGTGTAACCCGTCCATAATGATTTTTTTGCAATATCGTCTGAAGCGGACTTAATTATTTTTTCCTCGCTTGTAACATTATAATTTAATTACATTGCTTGCAACTCGCTCAATTTGTCCCCACGTGGTATAGTAGCGCATGTTTCTGTCAAATCTTTATTGTGTTATTTGCAGGTTAAGTTACTGCCGGACAGTGTTTTGTAAAGTAAAATACAGTGCTGTTTTATAAATTGGTTTTAAATTTTTCTTATTAAAAATGCCTTTCATGCAAAGAGTAAAGTGAGTATATTCAATAAGTTTGTGGTAGTTTCACAATTTATTTATAATATATCGTTTTTGGGATAACGAATGCTACGAATATGTTGGCCTGTTTGGTTTCGTCGCTTATAAATTTACACAGTTTGAATCGAAAAATTGGTTTAATTCAAATTATATGCAAAGTGAAAGGATAAATTCAATAAAAATTGAACGCGGTGCGGTCTAAAATTAATCGGGATTGTATTATCATTGACAGATACGTTTAGTAGGAAAACGGGTTCAAGGCAAAGGTTCCAGAATAGTTAGAAGTAGAATGATAAATTTTATATACCGCTGTTTAATTTGTAATTCCTTGAATTCCACGAAATTTTTATTTGTTACGGATGTTTTTTATTTATTGCGGATTTCAATGTCCTAGAATTTTTAATAGTTACTCCATTACCTGTTCTCAATTTCCATCAGTGTTGTAACTCTTCTGTAAATACTAAACACAAATCCCAGCGTCTCTCTGCAATTTTCTTGTTTACATTATATTTACATGTATTCTCTTACGTTTTAATTTAATCATATATCTATGCTATTTTTTATATGGTCCTTGCATTTTTTCAATTAGACTTATTAACTTCTCTAAGATTAAACAAAATGGCACACTGCAATGATTCTTTATTCTTATTTTCTTTCATAGACCTTTCCAACTTTTATCTCAATTCAATAGTCAAGATTTGTTTAAAGCTAGCAGCGCACTACACAAAAACTGCATCGCTTACTTTACACCTCGTTAAGCTTCTCTATAGAAATTAATTCTATTCTACATAGACATTATTCGAACACACACTGCGTCATCTATTGACGAGTGCATTATGCTTATAGTTGCCATTGCCTATTACATAGAAAAAATTTCAGTCAGTGTGATTTGTCTAATATTAAACATATTAAAACAAGTGGAAAACATACTGTTTTCATCTGGTTGACTGGAAAATATAATTTTGACTTAAAAACATGCAATCTATAACTTTTAATGTCCCTTAATACACAATAAGAGTACTGCATTAGTATATGAAGATTATATAAAATGTTCATTAAAACTATGGTATATAACCCCAAAAACAACATTTTTATTTGTGTTTTTCATTAACTTCGTTCTGTCCTACAGCTTTTTTAGAAATATTTTTTAGCAAAAAAGAATGTACGCACAGTTTCTTGAACTTGAAAATATTGCATTTAGGAAATACACAAATAATTGAAAATTGCAGGATGGTCATCCTATTTGAGTCACTATAATTTTTATCAATTAAATATAATGCTTAATTTTAACAACTTATCATCAGTTGTTCACAGCTGATTAGATTAGTGTGACCACTAAGCAACATTATTTAAATTCAACATAATTTCATTCAAGTGAGATAGAGAAAGCCTTATATTTATGCATGGTCTGAATATTAATAGTTATATTTTTTTATTAAATGTTTCTTTTTGTAGGAAAGCGTCAACAAGGAGGGGCAAAAAATTCTTACTTTCATTGGAGCCAAAATTGATCGAAGATGCAAAACAGTGCATTTTACTTCAAGGTCGTAAAAGTTCTGAAATGACTAAAGGCATTCTCAAAGATCTTTATACTTTGAAAAAGCCAAATGCAGTTATGTTTCAAAGAAAGAATGATATCACACCATTTGAAGATGCATCCCTTCTTGAGAAGTATGGGTTTATTAATTTTTTTTATTCTGAGTAAATTAACCCATTTTGTGAAAAATATTTCTTCATAATTCAGTAATGACAAATATTAAATATTGCGTTGTTATTGTTAATAAGTGAAAAATTCTATGCACAAAAATATTCCTCTTAAACCTTACTCTAACTGTATTATATTGAATTACACTTTCATTGTATGCAGTTAAATCTGGCATAATTGCTATGCGACAATCTCTTCCAACCTATCAGAAAGGTATTTAAACAAGTGAAAACCCTTTATGAATATCTGGGTTAATGAGGTGCATGGCCACGCGGTAACGCGCTGGACTTCTATGCAGAAGGATGTCAGTTCGAACCCTGCGCTGTGCTACTCACCTCGAACGACACAGGCACTTTTTCCGCCTAGTGTTCGAGGGTATTAAGGATACCTATGACTTCGGTCATATCTATTCTTTAAAAAAAAAAAATGAATCCAACCTGCAATCCTTGGATAGGAAGACAGGCATCTTACCAAGGCCACAGAGATTGTCAACTTGAACTGTTTTCCATAAATTTATTTAATGAATCACTTCTATAAAATTTCAAATATCATTTTATGAAAACTAGTTTATTTGAATAGTTTTTATTTTGAAATTGTGGAGCAAAACATTCTTTTAATTTTAAGAAGACTATAATACTGGCTTTAAACAACTTAAAATATTAGAATGAGCACGTCTTGCACAATACTTGTGTAAGTACTATTTCTCGCAAATGTCAATGATGTTTATGTGTCTGGTCCTATACACGATTCCAATGGCCAAACTACGATACACGCTCATCAAATACATTTTATCTGTTCATAAGTTTACAAAATATTCAGAAGTAATGACACATCATCATCATCATCGTTGTCAACCAGGGTCGATCCACTGCTGGATGAAGGTCTCGCAAAGTTACTCCAAATAGTTCGGTTTTTTGCTCGTTCGTGCCATGTGGTGCTGCCATGCTTACTGATTTCATCTATCAAACATATCTTCGGTCTTCTTCTGGGCCTCTTGGGTACCATTGGATTATTTCGAACATCCACCGGAAACCTGACATTCTGGCTACGTGTCCTGCCCACTGCCAGAATATAACAATATCATCTGCAAATCTCAAGTGGCTCAGGTATTTTCCATTAATCGCTAGGCCTTTATTGTCTCATTCCAGTTTACTAAAGACATACATATTCAAGTGTAGCTGTGAATATTTTTTGGGAAATAGTATCTCCTTGACGAACTTTACCAATTTGGAAGTTTTCTGATGATTTGTGAAGATGAATTTTTACTGGTGCATTCTTATAGATGTTATTGAATAACTGGATGTATGCCCTATCAATGTCTTGTGTCTTTAGAGCTTCTAGTATGGCCACTTTCTTGACTGAGTCAAATGCCTTTTCATAGTCCACAAAGGCTAGGTATAGAGGAAGTTTGTATTCCTCACATCGTTCTATTATTTCCTGCAGCACTTGAACATGATCCATGGTAGTGAAACCCTTCCTGAATCCAGCTTGTTCTAATGGTTCTTGAGAGTCGGTTAGTTCAGATCTTGGTAAAAAAATTATGTAGGGTAGGTAACATACTGATCAGACAGTAGTTTTTAAGATCCTCTTGATCACCTTTCTTATGGAGAAGTATTATGGTTGCAGATTTACAATCTTCTGGAATGTATTTTTCTAGAAGGCACTTGTTGAATAGTGTTGATAAGATGGTATCCACTTCTCGACCTGTTTGTTTAAGGACAGCAATGGACAAACCGTCGGTACCAGTGGCCTTACCGGATTTCATTTCGTTGATAGTGTATTTGATTTCTCCTGGTAAGATCATCGGGATATTTTCATCCTCAGTTGTTTCCAGATTTGAGTTTGTATCAGATACAGTTACCGTATCTGAATCGGCATATACTTCTCTATAAAATTCTTCTGCTGTCTTCAGGATAAGGTCTCGTTGTTTAGTAACAGTATTATCAGAAAGTGTAACTGCAATGATGTGGCGTTTTCCTAAAGACCTATTTTGCTTTAACTTTTTGAGACTTCTATTCTCAATCGTCCTTTAAACTATTTTTGTATTATATTCTCGGATATCTTTGCGAATATTGTGGCGTAGCATTTTATTGATCTCTGAGAAAGATGGTGATGTAGAAGTAAGTTGTAAAGATCATTTTTCTTTTTTTTTATAAGATCTAATGTTTCCTGCGACAATTTAGATTTTTTTTTTTGAGAATATGAGCTACCGTAGTTTGTTGCACTTTGTACTATCTGTTCTGCTATTGATTCTATTGTAATCGGAAACACTGGTTCGCTGAGGATTTCAAATAGATTTTTAAGGTCTAGTTGAAATCCATTTTTATTTTTAGCAAGTAGATCATTGTCTATTATTCTTTTTTCCTTTTTCTTAACCACTTTGAGACGTTCAGTTTTGGTGTTGATCCTTATTTTGGCTCTTAATAGGCGATGATAGCTGCCTGTTTTAAAGCTGTTGAGAACAGTGCAGTCTTGAACAGTAAATATTTTTGCTACACTGAATGACACACATTATTATATTACACTTTTGCTGTATATGTACTTATACAAGCTGGTGGGTTAATTTCTGTATCTGACGTATGCGTCACCTAAAAAATATGATTTATTTTGTTTTGTATGATATGTAAAAATGTATTTGCTGTGTACCTATTGTAATGAAATGTTCCTTGTGCTTGGCCTTCGCAATAGTTACTATGAAAAGTCGGTCGGCCCATGCAAGCGAAGAACGCGCGAGATACATAGTATCTAGCAAGCCATGACGGCATACACGGGCGAATAAAGGGGCTTACAATGAGCGATGGGCTGCACATAAGGAACGAAAAACGTCAAAAATATATTCTCTGTTACTGAAACGTCTGCTGTGTTTTTACTTACGACCAACTTCTACCTGCTAAAGAGGAATCTCTTCACCCTGCTACTTTTCACCGAAAAAGCATAAAGTAAACCGAAATCTCTGAGTATTGAGCGGCAGCCATCCGCCTATTTTGCAGTCTTTGTACCGGTGCTGTACAGTTGCCATATGCCAATCTCTTCCAACATAAAAAAAAGTTATAGAAGTCTTAAATAAAAACTATACTGGATCCCTTTTATTTTTTTTAAATAGGTAAAATGCTTCTCTAACCCAGAGATTTAACGAACTAGGTCAATATAGTTTTCTTCTATAAGTTTTTCACTAAAAACCCTAATTCCATTTTTGTGATTTATATTAACTAGTCATCGTTTATTTGGAATCAGATTCAAATAATAATAAATAAACAATTTATATAGCACCATTTAGAGTGCAGTTTCTCCTCAAAGGTGCTCTTACTCTAGATTCGAACCCACTATCTTTTACGTCTTATTTATGTTCCCTTGTCCAAAAGGCTTCAATGATAGATTACGAGAGATCATAAAGTAAATCATAGTATGTTCCAATTAATACATATATACCGTCACACTATTTCACTGTCAGGGTAGAGGCAGAGAGGACAGAGCGCCAGACTTTCCTATATCAACACATCCTTGCCTCTTCTATATCCATTTACCTACTAATACAACTCCTATGATTCCTCTTACTTTCTAGGTTCCCAAAATATCATTAATTGATTCTATTCATACTTTCTTTGATCTTCCTCTACCACACCTTGCACTCACATACTGTATATATTTTTTGTTAGTCTTTCTTCATTCATTCTATAAAACCATCTAAGTGTACTCTTCTTTATCTAACTCAACACACCAGCCATACGTTCACATTCATCCCTAATCACTTCATTCCGTACTCTGCCATAAGTTGTCAGTGCACATATTTCTAACGCATTTATTAGACTCCTTTCAGTCTTATTCCACGTCCACTTTTCTCTCCCGTGCAAAAAAGTTAGTATTAAAATACTGTTGAGAACCATCATCACACTGTCTTAAATGAAAATATAATCCACGCATCCTCTTCTACTTAGAAAGGCACTCTGAGCATCCCTCACTTTCTTTTCAGTCTTCTCACTCTTTCTATCAGAATTCCACAAAATTTGTATACCAAGTTAATTTAAGGCAGAAATGAAAGCATGAAAAAAAAATTTAAAATGTTCTTTCAAAAAATACCATTTTTATTCTTATTGTGATTTTTTAGTACTGATATTATACTTTCTTTCAGGTTTTCTAGAACAAAACATGCTCCACTTTTCACAGTAGCTTCACATAGTAAAAAAAGGCCACACAATTTAATTATGGGCAGGACTTTTGATTTTGCATTAATGGATATGATCGAGCTTGGAGTAGATGGCTTCAAGAAACTAACCGATTTTAAATTAGACAAGATACCAACATACACTAAGCCCTGTCTGATTTTCAATGGATCAGCGTGGGAACAGAGTCAAGATCTTATCAGACTTAAGTCACTCTTCATTGATTTCTTCCAATGGGAAAAGGTTAGTTTATTCTTATATAATTTTTAAGTCATGGAGTTTATTGTATGAGGGAAAAGTAAGGTCTTCAATTTCAATTCTTCAGCTTTCCAGGAAGTTCTAGCAAAATCATTATCTTTATATCAAGCTCTCGCCTACACCAGGCAGTAAAAGTTTAAATACTATCTATGTACAAAAACCATTAAGAACCATCCAAAGCAAAAATAAATCATTTAAAAAATACAAGTTTTTCCAACTTATTTTTTGATAAATTAACTATTAAATATTGAAATCATCCTTAAGAAATGATTTTTTTATGTAGTCATAAATTAAAAGCAATCATTATAATTAACTAGACAATTAACCTGTGGCATGCACTCTTTCCGAGTTTTTATATAATGTTTCTGAACTGTTTTAATAAGGTGCCTGTATACATATAAATATTCACGGGGTTAATTATTCATTCTAAAAACACATTTTATATGAATTTCCCAAAAAAGACCGCATTAAACAACAATATCACCCCGACACAGCACCTGATAAATGAATGTCAAAACTATACAATCTTCACTAGTGACTATTGTTTATTCAACACTACATCAGAATGTGAATAAAAAGAAATATTTCAATTTAATTATAGTGCACACCTCATTTTATTTACAAAAGTGGAAAAAAAATAGCACAGCATCTGTTAAAACGAATCAGAACTATCTTAATTATTATGGATACTAATGCACTATTTGGGCAGTGTATGATTTTAGATTAAATAATTTTTTTGCACTTTGACTGAACTTCAAAGCATTTTGAATAGGTGTGGGTAGTTATTATTTAAATTGTTGAATAATTATAAACAAAAAACTACTAACGCACCAACCCTAGTGACACAAGACAGCTGTTAAATGGATCAGAATAATGACAATATCTCAATTAGAAATAATCTTAACAAGTATGATAAAATATTTATAATCTTCTACAGAAATGGCAGTATCTGTACTAATTAGGAAACATAGCATAAGGATATACACGTATGTGTATGTATCAAATTGGTAAAATAAGCTTAACAATGTGAATGCAAATATAATCATTCATGGTCTGTGTGGTACGGATTAATTATATGAATAATTCTGTTCTTGGCATTAAAACAAACAATTAACACATTCAGTGCTGAGAAAATGCCTCACGTGTTCATACACACATATCCCCAATGCACGACACTCCAGCCGCGTTCTGTGGATAATATGTTTGTGTCATTACCAAATTTCTTAGTACGGCATTTATTTATGTATAATTGTATTCACATTGAATGTGCTGAGAAGAAAATTAATGTTTTAAAGAAAGCTGTTAATCATATTGTTTATAGTTAACGCATTAACATTGTGGAAGTTTAAAGACATTGTAATTTGTTTTATCAAACACTCTATCCCACTTTTTGTAACGGTATAACTCTGCAGGTTTCAAGACTTTCACCTCATCATTAGGGGAGCACAAACAAGTCTTGTTTTTGCTCCCCTGATGATGAGGTGAAAGCCTTGACTGGGAGGGTTATATTGTTACAAAAAGTGGAATAAACAGTGTGTGATAAAACAAATTACAAAGCTCTTAATCAAATAAATATTCATCTCAAAGCCGCTTAGGTATTCAATTATTTAAACTCAATAAATTGAATGCCATTACATAGTGAACACTGTTAACAATTCTCCTCTGATACAACTTATTACCATAAGTAATTTAACCTAAACCATTCTGCTTTGACATAGGCATGTACTGCATACTAAATACAGTTAATAATTTTATTGTCCTTTGATACAACTTACTACCATAAGTAATTTTAACCTAAACCCTTCTGCTTTGACATAGGCATGTACTACATACTAAACACAGTTAACAATTTTATTCTCCTTTGATACAACTTACTACCGTAAGTAATTTAACCTAAACCCTTCTACTTTGAAATAGACATGTTCTACTTTCAACTACTGTAAAGTAGACTAAAACCTAAACCCTTCTGCTTTGACATAGGCATGTATTGCATACTAAACACAGTTAATAATTTTATTCTACTTTGATACAACTTACTACCGTAAGTAATTTTAACCTAAACCCTTCTGCTTTGACATAGGCATGTACTACATACTAAACATAGTTAATAATTTTATTCTCCTTTGATACAACTTACTACTGTAAGTAATTTAACCTAAACCCTTCTACTTTGACATAGACATGTACTACTGTAAAGTAGACTAAAACCGGGTTTTGACGCAAGTCTATATGCAAATAATTGCGATTATGTTACTCGAAGACGTTTTGCGGTTCTTCCCTCTTCTTCATATTTCAGATTCTCATGCCATCCACATTCTCCTTTCAAAAAAAGCAATGGATGCACCATAGGGGCTCCATTCTTATTTAGCAATGATATAATTCTGCAGCTATCACCGGTGGGATATATATATACAGTGCTGTAGTTGTAAACTTCACAGAGGGTATACGTTAACGCATTCTTTGTGTGATATCGTATGCCTTATATTTACACCCATATTTATACGGTATAAATTAAACCCTATAACATATTATTCCCATATTGTACTTTACCATATTGTGGATTAGAAAAGGAAAAATTAAATTAAATGAAAATGATGTACATATAAAGATTACAATTATTTTAATAATTTTATGGAATTCGCTCTCTCATTTGTTTCGTACAAACCGGCGTGACAAGGACAAAACGATTGAAGCATCTTGCTGTGCATCGTTGATTTTGGCTATCTGCACTTAAAACCAAAAGGGTAATTTACAATGTGTTTACAATATTATTTACCGAAAAAGTATTTTAATTTTTGTCTCGTGGTAAAATATTTTGATTTAACCAGAGGATATACAATATTTCTGCGAATATATCAGAAGGTTTATGTTGTATACCCTCGACTACAGCATTGGATATATACATATATCTCTATTAGCTGGTGGTTACCCATCTACTCCAATAAAAATTGCAGCTACATATTTCTTCGCAAATATCACGAGCAGCTTTGGCAGCCTTATTCCCTCGATTGAACGCGAACAGAAGGTGTCGAAAATGCTCACTTTCATCTACTTGACATTCCATTTTGAAGGCTTGTAATCAAATAAAATAATATATGTAACGTAAAAGCAAACACAATATCTTGTAGAGCAGAAAATTTTCTTTCGAATGATGTATAACATTTACCATTTTGTTTTACTTTTGGTGCTCATTTTTAAATTGGAAAAAAACGGACACAACTTATGTTAACACCTAATACATTTAAAACTTATAAAATATGCCTCAGAACACTTAAATATTATATAATAAAATAGGTATATCAAATCTGTTTTTTAATTAAGTTCTAAATTTTGTTTCAATAGTTATATATTTCTTCATATGATATACATACCTTAGCGAATTATATGTAATAATAATGAAGATAATTGAGCCAATTAAATTAATTTTAGATTTGGCTCGAAAATATTTGTATTTAAAAAAAAAAAAAAATGTGACAAAAACCAAAGATTTTCTTCTTCTTGAATAATGGTTGTGAACTCCTATATATAAAAGAGTACGTCAGTGTCAAATGATGAACAGAAATTACTTTGAATTCTTCTACATATAGAAGGTATCCATCAGTCATAGAAAAAACCCCTATCCCACATAAGGTCCAGTCCCCATACTGCTGTTATGAGTACTTTTACTACTTTTATTACCTTTCTTTCAGGGAGAGGAGAATTTCAGTTCTTAAAACTAGTCATAATAGTTGTGTTATGACTAACCCTTATTGAGTTTAACCACTTGACATTTTTGCCTGAGCAGGACTCTGGGCACGAAGTTTATTTTTATACTGACGAGCCCGAGCCTCGTTCGGATAAATCTTTTTTCGACTTGTTGGGAGTGTTTCTCTCGAGCGTCGTTTGGGCAGATCTGGTTTCAACTTGTTTTCTCCAAACGGAATATATTTTCGTATCGAATTTATTCATTCACAGTTCGTCATTGTGTTACATCGAGTGTTAAAAATCTGACTGTTAAGTGGTTAAACAACCGTAGCATGTTTCAATATTTTTTCATTAGGAAAATTGGGTTGTGACTGGTCAATAGGTTTTAGAAGCATTATTGGTGGTTTTCTCATCACTTGACACTGGCTTATATTCCTTCATATTAGGAGTTCACAGCCATTATTCAAGAAGTAGATAATTTTTTTTTCTTTGAAAAGCAGTAAATAGAAATTTAACACGTCAACATATAAACAGCATTTGTAGCATATTATTGTGTAAAGATAAATATGCATCTCAAAATAGTTCTTAAGTATGAAATTGTGAAAATATTTTTAAAAAGTAAAAAAAAAAATTATTTGTGTGAATAATTATTGATTTATTTTATTACCTAAAGGATGTATTTTTGTACGAAAATATTTTTATATTAAGGGTCGCGTGTTAAATAATTACAAATATGATAATAAGAATTTCAATAATGTGTATTCCTTTTTTCTAGGCTTCTGTGATACGACTCCAAGGATTAGAACACGTTCTCAGTTTTACAGTAACACAAGACTCAAAAATATATTTGAGATCATATAGAGCTCTTCTAAAAAAAAGTGGACAAAGGACTCCTAGAGTAGAACTAGTTGAGATTGGTAGGTCCATTAATTATTTAGATTGAATTTTATTAAAAAAATAAAGCTTAATAAACCTGATGCCTTTGAATTGCATTGATATGACAACAGCTGTTTTTGTACATTTTGTTGTTTTCGAAATTCTTTCATTGTTAATGTTTTTATTTGTCCAATTTTCAAATCATATTTAAAGTTAATTTCGATTAGATTTAGTTTTAAATTTTTATACATTACAATCTGTTAATCATAGAGTTACAGGGACTTCATCTTTTTGAAATCCATCACAAGTAATGAGTTGAAATAAGGGTGCTCAACACAGCAACACAGTCTTTAAAAATGACCTCCGGATTTTTAGTAAGGTCATTTTCTCATTCCTAACCAACCGTCTTCCTACATTATGCTTATTTCATAGTTATCAAGATATCTACTCAAACATCCGAGGCTGCATTTGTCTGGTGAATAGTGGTTTGTTATTTATTATGGGCATCCTTATTTTTAACATACTGTGAGACATCATTTTCCCTGGTGGTGTTAATAATCTGCCTTTTATGGATTAAAAGACAAAGAGCTCTTGAGCCATCTATTCTTTGTTATAATGAAAAGGTGTTAAAAAAATCAGTTCTATGTATGTTAGCAATGATCCTTCTTTCACACATGTATAAAAGGGGCAAGGCAATGACTGTACATTTCTTTCAATTCTGTAACATATTATCTCTTAATTTGGGAGACTGCTTATGATGGATTTCAAAGCTAGATATCATTTCTGTTTCTCAGTGCTTTCAATGTAAAATTGACAGGTGCATCAAAGATAGCAACATACAATCGAGGCTAGCTCAGAATTAAACCTAGAACACCAGGTCGCTTGGCATTAACATTAACACATTAACCATTAAACTACTGAAGTTGTAGATAATAATCTTAAGTATTGTGCAATATTATTTAAATGTTTAAATTTGTTTTAGATCAACTAATTAGAAATGTTCTTTTTACAGGTCCTTCAATTGATTTCACTCTACGTAGAACTAAACTAGCTTCGGAGGATCTAATGAAACAAGCTTGTAAACAACCTAAAGAGCTCAAGACTGTTGTTAAGAAGAACATAAGTACTGATAAACTTGGTACTCAGCATGGTCGTATCCACTTGGGAAGGCAAGATGTATCTAGGCTGCAAACCAGAAAGATGAAGGGTCTTAAGAGAACACCAGAAGAGAAGAAACTTAAAAGGAAAGAAAAGAAACAAGCTTTGAAAGAAAAAACTAATCAGGAAACCCCAATGAAAGTAGATTAGTTTGTGTTTTGTTAGGTCCTTGATATAAATTAAAATAAGTTTAATTTTCAAACATGTTTTTTATTTTATCCCTAATAAAACAAATCAAATACAAGGATTGTTATCTGATCAATAACTATATCTCCCCGACTAGTTCTACCAGGACTGAACATGTTGAGCAATGGTTTTTTTTCAAATTTTGTCAAAAACTTATGATATTCCTGTAGTAGGAAGGCTTTTGAGAATGCAACTATGAGCGAAACATAAATTAAGAAGTGGTTTCGACAACTAAAAGATGGTTGTGATTCAATTGAGTGTTCTCTTCTTGGCAGGCTTGCATCAAACAGAATGCCTTAAAATGTAGAATATATGGGGGTGGTTCAGTAAGTACCCGTGTTAGGAATGAAGCCGCTATTTTTTTTTAAAAACAAATTATTTATTTTTCAACATAGTCCCTTTTAGGGATATACACTTTTGCCTACGTCCCTGTCATTTGTTTAATCCTTCCAAAAAATAGGAATTGTTGAGCTCTGCAAAATATGCCTCTGTCTCGACAATGACCTCATTTGAGCTAAATTTTTTCCTGCGAGCCATTTCTTCATGTTTAGGAATAAGAAAAAATCGCAAGGTTGGGCGAATAGGGAGAGTGTGGCAGCAATTCATGCAGTTTGGCAGCGACAAATTCGGATGAATGTGCTGGTGCGTTTTCGTGGTGAAGCATCACTTTCTTCTTCGCCAAATGGGGCCGTGTTTCCTTCAATTTCTTGTCAAAGCGATCCAATGTAATATTGTCCAGTGATAGTTTTTCCTTCTTTTAAAAAGTCCATGAGTATTATGCCCATCGCATCCCAAAAAATTGTCGCCATAACTTTTCCAGCCGATGGGATCTTCTTCGCCTTCTTTGGAGCCGATTCACTTCAAACAACCCATTGTTTTGATTGTTGCTTGGTTTCTGGTGTATGATGATGAATCTCTGCTACTTCGCGCACTTTCATTCGACGATGAGCGAGAATCATGTCATAGACTTTTTCAATGATTTCCTCGGTAACCACATCTGCCGGATGTCCTGGGCGATCCTCATCAAAAACGGATGTTCGACCACGTTTAAATTCGTTGAACCAATATCTAACTGTTGTCATTGATGATGAAGGGTCCCTATAAACAGCATTCAATTTTGCTTTTATCTTTTCCCACATTTTCCCATCCAAAAGCGAATCACTGAACGATACTGGGTGGAAACCACGTATCACTGCTTACTGCAATGGCTGTCAAATACAAACTGATCTATGAATCAGTGTTAAATGTGTTTTTGGTGTCGTTTAACAGATGGCAGCACACGATGGTAACAGCAACATGCCTTAGCAACACCATCTGTTGTCAAACATGGGTACTTATTGAACCACCCTCGTACACTGCAAAATTTGATTAAAAATTATCATTTGACTATTCTAAAACTATTTTAGAAATTTTACTTACGTTCTGGGGATGTGTAGTGATGGTTACAAAATTTGTTATACGGCTCTTGACACAACACTAGAAGAACCTCTGAGTGGAAATTGCCTGTTACATGTTGGAAACGACCAACAAGCACTGTGACATTTCAACAAAAAGGTCAGCGCTGGTGATAAGTCATGGGTATGTCTATGAGCCTGGGACAAAAGTCCAGTCTCAAGACCAGGAGATTCAGAGATATGGTGTAAAGAAAATGGCCTAATCCCTGAGAAATGGAGAATGACAGCTCACTTTAGCTTTACTATGATAATAACCTCTGCTAATCCCAGCTTATTCAGATTTTTTTAGTCAAACACTAAGTTTCACAAGTCCATCAGCCTTTGTAATCCCTGAAATGGCTCTTGATGATTTCTAGCTGTTTACAAAAATGAAATTGCCATTGAAGGGATGAGATGTGAGAATGTGAAGTAGATCAAACAAATCGCGATAACCCAGCTACAGACATTGTTTAAAAATTCCTTTGTGAAGTAAATAGAGCGCTGGACCTCTATGTGTCACAATGTGTAAACTGCTAACCTCAATAAGAATCTGCTGAGTATAAACTTAATTATGACCTGCATATTAAAGATTTGAGAAGTATGTATGTATAACTTGTGAAATAAAAATATACTCGTGTTAAGTAGGATATTTACAGAGTTATTTGTGTTCAAAGTGTGATAGCTAAAAGGGCCTTTTTGCTCCGTATTGTTATTTATTTTTTAGTATCCATCAACCAACATTTAGAGTTGAAACGGTTTTAATTCATTAAACTGATTCCTTTACTTGTTGAAACAAAGAGCACGAAAAAATTATTTGAATATTTTTAAAATTGGAAACTATGTTTTAGTGGGTTTTATTAAATGTTCATTATTTTGAATAAGTTTTCTTTTAAAACCAAATATGGGACTTAATGCATTTACGAGTATTCTTATTAAGCCAAATATGTAACTACATGCTCTAAAGCAGGGATGGCCAACCTTTTACCCGCATACCAAAACTGGCACTGGCTCACGGGTCACATGCATTTAAAAAAAAAATAGGTGTATAAAAATGTAATTCTTGAAATTGAGGTAACTTGTTCTAAATGGTACTTTCATGTCCAGATTTGAAATATTTTGAAAGCTGAATCCATTCACCCTGAATGTTCGGGGTAAATTATGAATGCAAGCTGTATAGTCACTTAACTTCAAGTGGTCTATCGATTGGACTAGTAATAGCCAATAAAAAAAAATTTGATTTCAGCTTACGATGAGACCGCTCACAGTCTAATATAAGGTAATTATCAAACTCCTGGGCAAACTTTTCGAGCTCCGCAAATACTCTTTGTTGAATGCCAGGGGGAGTGATAATAAAGAGCACACTAATCTTAGGTATATGTATGGGCTTCAGACAGTTTGTGATAATCCTGTAGCTCTTGTTCAATGTGAATGGCATGGGCAGATTTATGCTACACAGGACATGCATATTCTGCGTTTATTGCCATGTGTTTCTGCATTTCCATATTCTGCGTTTATTGCCTCTCAACCAACCAGACAGATATTAAAGAGGTGTGAAATGGAAATATCAAACTGGAACCCTCGAATAAAAATTTAATCTCAAAGCAGAGATCTTACCAACTAGGCTGCAGAGGTCATCATATATTGTAATACATGCAGTAACGGTAATAAAATACCATGCAAAACGAAATTTTAAGGGGCTTGATATTTTTTCCTTTTTTCTTTTTAATTACATTTAAAAGAATATTAATTACTTGAAACTGCTAATAAAACCGAAACATTCAGTAACACCGAATAAATAAAACCGAAACATTCAGTAACACACACAGCTAGAAATTTGCACAAGAATAAATTCTAGTGCCTCTAGTGAACTAGACTAAATCCCATTTTTTTAAATTTTCAAATGGAATCAAACCCCCAACTCCCAGGCTGAAAGATAGGCATCTTATCAACTAGGCCAGGGAGGTCGTCATCGTACCTTCTTCAGGTAAAAATAATAATTAGCAAAGTGTACCAAGCTGAAGCATCTTATTTCGAATATGTGTGATCAAATAACTGAATAGAATTTTTGCTTCCTAAGATATGTTATGTCTCAAAAAGAGAAATAAAAATAAGCATTCAATTAAATTCACGTTTTCCTGATGTCAAAGTAAGTCTATATTATTTAATAAACCAATTATTTTGGAACCCACCTCTTATTGGACTTTGAGTCTGGGTGCTTACAACTGTTTAAAATCTGCCTGAAAAAATGTTCTTTAATACCAAAAAATAATAATAAAACTTTTTGAATTTAAATGAAAATGCCGAAAAATTCAATTCATATATTTTTTAGTCAAAAACTTGAATATTTGTAGACTAATAAAATAAAATTAATTAAAGACAGCAGATCTCAAAATTTTATTAAAAATCATATCTCAAAATTTTATTAAACCTATGAGTTTGTAAAAAATACATCATCTTGATAGAAAAAAATAATGTATACATGGAATATTTGTAACATAATCACAAAGACTTGTTTGACAAATACATACACAAAACAAAAATGCATCGAATTGTGATGGTGTATGTGACATACTATACATGTTCACTGTTAAAGAGTTGAGATTTAATCTATTTTATAAGTTCATATAATTGATTGATTAGATGTATCTTCTGCATTATGTGTAAACAAAAAATAAATACGGTAATACCTTGCATAGTATTTTTTGTGTTCTGCAAAAAAGTGTACTATGCAAAACTATGTTCTTCGAGGCATTATTATAATGTAATGCATTCCAATCATGCGAGTATGTGTGCCGGATTACAAAAACATTTAACCATTTGCTTACTGCAAATTAATTATCATAAAATTATTGTACACACAAAAATAATAAAGAAGATAAAAATAAATTAAAAACAGTACATACATACCATCATTCCGTCTCCTCATCAAGATAGGCAGAAAGGAGAAAGCACCAGACTTTCCTATCATAACGCACATCTTTCACCTCTTCCACATCCATACACATAATTAAAAATAGTAGGACAGCAGATTTTATTCGGGAATAAACAATGTACATTCAGTAAATATAAAAGGAGGAAGATAACCTTTGTCAAAAATATTTATTCAACGTAATTTGATTTTTTTTCTCTCGGAGTATGTTAAACATTGAATACCTTTCTTTAAAATCTGACTGACTTTAATTCACCGTTGAATGTTAGGATCTGAGTTCATATGAAATCAAAGCATCATTTACATTTGCAATTTATATTCATGGCCCGCCTAATATGAACTTTTTCATGGGGGCAATATTTTCTTCTCATTGATTTTCTCTTTCTTTAATTCAAGTTGCTGATCTTTTTTCCGTTTTTCATTTATAAAATGTATTAGAGCAAAACACAAATTGGTCAAAACTGATTGGCACTCTTGTTATTTAAGATAATAATTTGGAGACTGAAAATGTTTAGAACTACGAAATAATATCTAATATGTCCTTCCTAGTCAAGGTAGTAGAGCATTGTGTAGGAATCCTAGTTACAGATTATCGCAATTGAAAAGTATGGCTATCTACCCCAAAGGTTTATATGTAAAATATGCGCCTGATTGAATGGCAATTGTTATTCTTCTTGAGAAAAGTAGATAGGGTTAACAAAGTTGCAGGAGGTGGAAATTATACTGTTCTAACAACCGATGTCTAATTTGAGGTTTATACGAGTAAAATTAGGAAATTCGTATTGTAATTTACTTCATATAACATCAGGGAGGGTAAAAATATAGATTACTATCAAATATTCTACAATTACCACAGTGTCCTAGTTGGCAAGATGCTTAACTTCAACCAGGGCGTTTCGGGTTTAATTTCAAATGATACCAAAAAAAATCTTGTCTGGCAAATTAGTTCGTCTGGTGACAATACAAACACGCGCTATAGTATTGTTACATTTTCACGTTTGATATTATTTTTAACACGTAGGATAACGAATTGCGAGTTCCGAACTTACTTCAGTAATTTAAATCTGAAAACTCGACTAATTGAATCGAATACAATTTTGTCTCACAGACACGCTCTTCAGTATGTCTGCAACGCCAATTCGGATATGTTGAGAGGCACCGTACAAACTATTAATTTTAGGACCACAAATTCAAGAGTTGAGTTGATAATTTTATGACCACAAATTCTTGTAGCATTGCTATCATCGATTATATTTTTTGTTAGAAACTGTCATATCCTTAAATTGATAACAGAAGTTTATAACTACTGAAAACGTCTTATAGAAATATCGAGGTTTAAAACTTTGTTTATTTATCAGGCTTTTATTGTGTTAAAAATGTATACTAACCTGTATGACATTTTTTTTGTTAAGAGCAGTACTGTTAGCGGGTTCAAATAAATCAGGGATTTATTTTTATAACTGCATTAAAAATAAGAACATTTCGTTTTTTTAATACTACAAATTTGGAGTTGTCAACCATTGGGAGTAACCCTACGGCGTTGTTGCTGTATATAATACATAACCAAAAATTTACAAGATAGATAAAAAAGTATTTTATGGAAATAATAAGGTACGAAAAGCGATGCAGAAAGAGTTGAAAGGGATATTTTACTTGAGAAAAAGGAAGAAAGTATGATAAAGATATGTATGGATGTGGCCGAGGCGAGGGCTGTATGCATGGATAGAAAGCATCGCGTGATGGTATGAATGTATGTAATTAGGTATCTTGTCTTTATTACACCCAGAACGTTTGAAATCCAAACATTCGTATGTAAAATTTAGTAACAATAAAATATAAATAATGGGTCCCATAAAATTTGCGACTTTTGCAACACTGTAATTTATAAAAGGAATAATAACCACACATCGTCTTAATGTGGGTGGTTATAACCTTTTAAAATTGTAATAAATGAATGAAGACAATAATAAATAGCATGTCTGAGTATCTAGTCTTAGTCTTAGGCTCGAGGCGAATCCAACTTCATATTATACTTGCATTAAAAATGTCTAGCTATATGAATTAGCATATAAATTTACCATGATCCAATATTTATTTCTAAAAATTAAAAACACAATACTAAAATTTGCATATGTGGCCATTTTATAGGTCGCACCTCTAATACAAAACTGTCACAAGACCAATTTTATCGTAAAATGGTGACTTCCGTGCTATTTTTTTTTTTCAAAATATAACTAATATTTTAATAAAAGAAAAAAAAAACATTTAATGATTATCAAAGATAACAAAATGTTTTAATTTAAGACAAAATATTTGTTTCAATTTTAGATTTTAATGCAATATTGTTATAAATCGTAACGACAGCCGTGCACTAGTTGGCAAGACTCCTGTTTTCCAGGCCGAGGGTTACGAGTTTTAGTCTTGTTGGAACTCAGATTAAAGAAATATAATTCAAGTCTTGTATTCACTTCATACCTCTTTAGCATATTTCTGGTTTGCTGGAAGATATTGTTACATGACAATAAGCTAGCCATATTGTACTGAATACAATTTAAGTGTAACACAACACAAAAATATTTAAAAAATGTATAAATAGGTTTATTTTGTTCAACAACATAATACGACGCCATTATTAAATAAATTATAATTATTGCACATAATTGAAAAGTCATTTCCTATACCTATAACATCAGTGTCAGTCTTGCAATAAAAGCGCGATCTATATTAATTCAAACGTGGTGTATTGATTAATAAAATAAGATGTTTATATGTAATTAAGGTCACTATTTATTATTTAAAATAAAAGATGAACTATAAATGTTCACAACAATATTACTATGGATTATCAGACACAGTACATCTCTTACGAGATTATTTCGAAACAAAATTATTTCGTTTTTTCTTTTGCAATGATGAATTTTTGCTATGTGATGTGCACATATCTTGATATTTGTCCATAAAATGAACAGTAGGGTTACCTCTCTATCAGTAAGATCTTTAAACTACATATATAACACTAAATGTATGATATGTCAGCTACCTGAGATTATTGAAACCATCTTTGTTATAATTATCTTTATATACTTTTAAGAATAACTCTGCGAGATAAGTGTAGCATGATTACTTTTAATAGAATAAAAACCTGTATCCAATAAGATGCTTGTTGGCACATCGAGGTGAAACGAGTAAACTCCCGCACTCTCAATTCAAAGGAAAAGAGGATACCTCTTTTTATCAAAAAATGGTTTATTGAGGGTCCGCAAGTCTTAAATTTTTAAGATAAATTACGTGAGGCTGGAGGTTATTTTGACGTTTATCCTGTAAATGATCTCCCTTATACACTTAATTTAATTTATTGTAATAAATCACTTGAATTTTTTTATCACTATTTTTGTATAGTCTGAAAGCATTCAGAGAAAATCTAAAATTACTTCTTTATGTGAGAAGTCATTGTATACCCTTGAGATGGGTCACCGACACCAAACTGTATAAAAAATAAATCATCACCATTGTTTACCTAACAATGATAGATTTTATTCTTATTATATGAATGTACATAAAAAAATATCAGCTGTTCACTTTTTAATCAAAATCCGATCAAGAATAATAGGTGTAACTTTTTCATAGTTTTTATTTATTTACTGTCCACAATACAAAATTTACAATTTAAATCATTTTAATGTAAAGACGAACCATATAGTACAAATATATAACAATGCGAAACCCCTCCATTTTTTGGATTTGTGACGAAGTGGTATCTTGTGACGCAAGACCTGTGACGAAGTGGTCTCATTCCTTAAACAAATTTCATAAAGTCATAAATACTAAAACACTTAGCATTCACATCCTTACATACATACCATAATACTCAAATCCCAAGGTATTAAATACAAAATTCCAGCCGCATCATTATCTCAACAACCACATAAAAATCATCTCTAACAACTTCTCATCACACGCTTTACATTCGCATTAGTCGTTCCCTCATATGCCTTATCGACCTCTAAAAGTTCCTCACTCATCAAATTGTCTAAATTCTTAAAAATAAGCGAGACGAAACCTTTTCTCAGATACATAACACTTACGAGTTTATATTTATCAGAGTTATGTGTATTATAGTTGGTAAAAATAAAAAAATAACCGTGTGTTTTTTTCTAATTTGAATTGAATTGCTCAATCCTTTATAATAGTCCAACCTTATGTGGCGCTACATATCATTGAGATTTAAGGTCAACTTCACGATACTCTTCCAAATATCTCTTTCCCTTATCCCCATCCTGACCACTGGCACATCAGTCAATAATATTTAGACGCACTTCGTCACCTGATTCGTAGACACCCTCGGGACGTTCTTCCCGCTGGTATTTCCTCCAAGATCCATTTGGATGTTTTTGATATGTCGGTCTTTACAATGTGCCCGGCCCAAGTCAGCCTTCTCGACTTCTTCACGGAGACTATTTGCACGTAAATATGTAAAAATGACCCAACCCACATAGCACATTTTTCCCTTCATTTAAAATATCGAAAAAGCATACTCTTGTATGTGAAAAATATGAATTATAACAAAGAGGTACAGTACCCGGCGGTAAGTTATACACATGGCTTTGAAAAGCGTCGTCTCTGTCGCATGATGCGCTAACAGTCCGGTACGCGACGGAACACGTGTATGAATGACAGAGACGACGCTCTACAAAGCCGAAGTTAGCCGATTATGGCCAACAGTTTCTTTCTTAGCCCGATGTGTATTATCGATGTGTATCATGATTATATTCAGTTTTAAAAACCGTGGCACGTAAATTAACGTGATCTATCGTCAATTATCTCATAACATGTAAAATGTGCATTGGATAATTTTATCGCATGTTCATTTGTAGTAAAAGTTTTTTGAAAAAATATTCTCGTAAATTAAAAATCTAAAAAAACTCAGTCACATATAAAAAAAACGCATTTCAGGGTCAATTCAAAGGTCCGAAAAATGAATAATCTAGTCAAAAATAAACGCAATTGTGCAAAAAGGAACCAACACACAGAATAATTTTATTTGAAATATCTAATAAGTATACCTCAATCCCGTAAGTGTAAAAATATCAATCTAGTTAAATAAGTATTTCATTATTTAATTGTACCTTGCTGCTTCTTCAATTATCTCAGAACAGGTACATAATATGTGGGATATATTCTTTACGCATCGTAAATAACATTCAAACAAGGTCAGCATAAGATAGAACTCATCGCCACGGCTGAATAGTTATCAAGCTTACTTACCACCAAGGCATCCCGAGTTCAATTCTTATAGTTATAAATTATTTTCACTTTCAGTTTTTTTTAATATTAGTAGCAGCTTAACGTACATTTTGGGAGGACCCTTGGATTGCAATGCGTTATAAAACAGTGTTATTGTAGTTGTTTTGTATTACAATTTCACTGTATACGTATATTCTCTTCGAATCAACTAAAAAAAAGGTTAAATAGGCTTGAAGTGAATACACGATTGAACCCATTTTTTAAAAAAAATAGGTGTTGGGAGACAGGCTTCTTATTAACTAGAGCACAGAAGTCGAAAGTTATTCATGAAAAAATGTGTATAGGACTTGATGAAGCAGAAAGAGAATTCGATGCGATCTTTATCCAAAACATTGTAGCGAAAATTTTGTTGTAAATAAGGCCAAATCCTACAATGCGGCTTTCAATTTAGAAGTGCGCTCACGAGGTCTTTGACTATTTCTGAGGCATTTATCTAGAAAATTAGAAACCATAATATAATGTTTGCTCGTAGT